>PVJS01006750.1:0-15000 GCA_004027185.1 Glis glis
TATATTACTGTTGTTTTCTAGATTCAATCCCATTGGTATGATACCTAGTAGTGGTATAGCCAGATCATATGGTGGATCCATTCCCAGTTTTCTGAGGAATCTCCACACTGATCTCCACAGTGGTTGAACTAGTTTGCAATCCCACCAACAGTGTAGAAGAGTCCCAATTTCCCCACATCCTCGCCAACATTTGTTGTTGCTTGACTTCTTAATGCTTGCCATTCTAATTGGGGTCAGATGAAATCTTAGAGTAGTTTTGATTTGCATCTCCCTGATTGCTAATGATGTTGAACATTTTTCATGTATCTATTGGCCATTTGTATCTCTTCTTTCGTGAAGTGTCTATTCATTTCAGTTGCCCACCATTGGAATAGAATAGAAGATACAGAAACAAGTCCATAAACTTATAGCCAATTGATTTTTGACAAAAGTGCCAAACACTACGTTGGAGAAAGGACAGTCTTTTCAACAAATGGTGCTGGAAAAACTGGTTATCTACCTGTAGAAAAATGGAGCTGAATCCTTACCTCTCACCCTGCACAAGAGTCAACTCGAGATGGATCAAAGACTTGGAAGTTAGACCAGAGACTGTGAAATTATTATAAGAAGCCATAGGTCCAACACTCCATCATATAGGCACAGGTAGAAACTTCCTCAACAAGACCTCCAAAGCATAGGAAATTAAAACAAGAATTAATAAGTGGGATAACATTAAACTACAAAGCTTCTGCTCATCAAAGGAAACCATCAAGAGCTTAAAGAGAAAGCCTATGGAATGGGAAAAGATATTTGCAAGCTATCCCTCTGACAGAGGTCTAATATCTAGGATATACAAAGAACTTAAAAGACTTTACATTAAGAAAACATATAGAATGTTTTAAAAACACAAATATTTCATGCCAGAAATCAGCATCAAATCCATGCTTATTTGCATAGAAAAATAGCAAATGAGTATCAAGGAGAAAAATAAATGGATTTGAGGAAGAGCTGAGCTTTCCAGTCTTTGCTATATACTCCATTTCTTTTGAAAATTATACCATTTTTCCTATTATTTTATTACCCTGTTAATTTTACTATGCATTAGTAAAGTCAGAAGCTTATCAATAACCTAATCATCTTCTCCCCCCCAAAATGAAAGAACTTAAGGATATATTAACTATAATTAATCCTTCTTTTAAATTACATTCTTGCCGGGCGTGGTGGCGCACACTTGTAATCCCAGTACTTTGAGAGGCAGAGACCGGAGGATCCGGGTTTGCGGCCAGCCTCAGCTCTCTTGCTCTCTCACTCTCTCTCTCTCTCTCTCTCTCTCTACTTAGTGAGGTCCTCCGCAACTTCATGAGAACCGGTTTCAAAATAAAGTATAAAAAATAGGGCCGGGGGCGTAGCGCAGAGGTAGAACGCCCCTGTGTTCAATCCCCGGTACCGCAAAAAAAAAAAAATTACATTCTTTATTTTTGGTCTGTATTTTAGTTCTGTCCCTTTTCATACACCTACATTATTGGTTTTATTGTTGTTATTATTAATAATCTTTTTACTATTCCTTGCATCCCTAAATTTCATTTTGTAGTCATTTCCCTTCTTGCTGAAGTAAATATCATTTAGTGATACTGTGTTGGTATACATACTTGGTGAGTATTTTCATATATATCTGATACCTTTATTTCCTTTTCACTCCTAACAGAAAATTTACAAGATAGAAAAGTTTAGGTTCATAATTTCCCATTTCTAAATGTACTGAACATATCATTATTCCAGCATATTCTTCTGCTTTCATCATTGCTGTTGGAAAGTCAGTGAACATTCTAATCATTATTGCTTTGTAGATTATCTGTTTTTCCTCTCTGGTTAATTTTAATATATGTGGTAAGTATTTTGTGTTCTTAGCAATACCTTGTATATATTACATTTCCTATGTTTATAGATTCATGTCCTTAATAATTTTTGGAAGATTTTATGCTATTCCTCTTAAGATATTACATAGTCTCCTTTCTCTCTCGTCAGTCAGTGTCTCTTTCTTCTTCCCTCTGAGTCTCTCTCTCTTTCTCTGTCTCTCTTTCTCTATCTGTCTGTCTCTCTCTCTGTCTCTCTCTCTCTCTTTCTCCTTTTCTCTCCCTTACTCTACCTTCATCTCTTATATTTGCTTGGCCATATATCCTCTAATTTTATATTACATCTATTAACTGATGTGCATCCATATTTCATATTTTCTTTTTGCTTGTCTCTTGATGTCTCATTCTGAGGCTAGAACCTATCACCCATTTTCAGATATATTCTCTTCAGATATGTCCAATTTTATGTTTAACCTAAATATTGAGTTTCATATTTATAGGATTACATTTTTATTTTTAATTCTATTTCATTTTTAATCTGCATTATTACTTTTATACTCCTATCTTCCCTGATCAGCTTTTAATCAATAATTATTTTTATTCCAGGGTTTAATGCAATATGAAATTATATGTCATTCAGCATTTGATAATTCCAAGATGACTAAATATGAACAGTTGAAACAATTAGAGCAACAAAATTAAAAAGTAAAATTCCAGCTTAAACTAGAAATATTTGAAAATCTAGTCGTTAGGTTAAAAATTAAATATAGCCTTTTGTCATGTAGGGTAATCAGATCAAAACAAAGTGACCTATACCAAAAAAAAGGTGAAAATAAGAGTATAAATAGGAAAGGAGCATGAGGTTAATGGAGTATTTGAGAAAAGATAATTTAAAGTAAAAATGTCATTAGATTAGAAATGGGTCATTTAATTTTGATTAAGATAATTAAAGCTCAAAAATAATATGAACATTCATGAACATTTATTTCCAGAGAGAATATTCGTCAAAATAAAAAATAAAACTTTTGGAAATATAAGAAGAGATGAACAGTAATGAACAGAGTGGGAAATTAACACACCTCTCTCACAGATCAATTAGGACAAAATTGAAAAAGGATAAAAAGCAGTAGTTTTCTGTGGAGTGGATGGATAAGCAGGCAAGCTCTTGGACCCTTGTCCCTGCTTCAAACATATCAGATTTGCATCTGTTGGTATTTGGGACTTCTATTTTAGCATACAAATATAAGAGAAGACTTGTTTAGATATAAAATTAAATTGCTTTAAAATTATGAAAAACACTAAAATAATATTGGCTGGATGACACAATTAATAATTATCTAAAAGCTAATTTTATACTTGGGTGATAAATAAAATATTTCTTTTTTCCAATAAATATAGAACTTGCACAAAAAATTGATCTTATATATAGTTTCCCTACTCCCTAAATTGATACTTAATCTAAGAGGGATATTTTGGCACGTTTACCATGCAATCACCCATCACTATAAAGCCACACCTGTCAAAGCTTAATATACACAAACTATGAACTAATAAATAAGCATATATATAAACAACCCTAATAATCAGCAGATAATCTTAGCCTTGAATACGGATGCAAAAATCAGAAATCAATTCTAATAGGTATTGAAATAATGCCATGCCATACTGATGAATCATTCCAGAATGCAAAATTTAACTTTTCTGGGTGTTAGACATACTTATCTAATCAAAAAAGCAAAACACTGCCAACTCTTTAATCCAGCAATTTCAATTTTATGTTTTATTCCTGAGAAAGCAAATCAGAAAAGTATCCAAAGATATCCAAGAGTGTTTATCATAGCATTTTAATTATGATAAGCATTGCTACTATTCCTACAATAAAATTATTTTTTTGCTAAAATAATATTTTGGAAAAAATCCTACACTTAGCATTTATAATCCATGGAAATATGTTATAAGAGATGTTAGTAGGATGCAAAAAATGCTTTGTTATTTAAAAGAAAAAATCCCAGCTGGCCACACAAGTAAGAACTTGGCTGAAGTTGAGGCATTTAGGACGGGTCTCAAAGGATTGGTAGGATTTTAACAGATATGATGGGAAACACAGAGAGTTGTGTTTCTGGGTCAGGAGATATGGAAAGTGGTAGTGAGAAATCCAATTGGTAAAGTGGACTGTGCCCAGAGCATAAAGTATATTAAATATAGATAGCAAGAAATAAATCAGTGGAACAGAACTGCAAGAGAAGCCTGAAACCGATTCAAGTATGTGAGATTATATGACAAAGGCAACATTTTGAATATTGTGGGAAAAGGTGTTTCACTTATTTAATGACAATGAAATAGTTACATTCCCTATATCACACCAAAAACATTGATATAATCCAGATGGATTAAAGATCTAAAGGTTTAAATGTAATTTTTAAAATGCTACCAAATATTCTGCTGAAAATATTGACAAAACTTGGATTTACAGATAATTTTCTAAACAACAAAATAAAAGGTTCAGAAACCATGAAGGAAACTAGACATATTTTTCTCCCCCCATAATTTTATAAAATTGTATGACAGATACTGTCATAAGCTAACAATTCAATGGGGAAGAATGCTTCTAGGAAACAAAGTCTTAATGGTCTTAGTGCACAAAATATTCTGAGAAATTAAATAATACAGGGAAATTAAAAAATAAGGAAAATAATGTAAGTACACAATTCATAGGATGTAGAGTCAAATGGCCAATAAAATTGTGAAAAAATGTTCAAACTTCTTAGAGTTTAGGAAAAATGTTAAATAAGCAATAAAAGACCACATTTTACCTATAAATACAAAAAAATTAAGCAAATTAATCACATACAAGGATATGCGGAAAGAGCATTATATATTACTAATAGGTGTAGGAACTGCTACTATAGTTATATAATTACAACCTGGCAGTACTTACTAAAGTGAAAACTGAGTATGCCCTTTGATTCATCAACCCCACTTTTGTAAATGTCTGCTACAGAAAACAAAAGCAATAGTTCGTGATATATGTGTAAGATTGTTTATAGCAGCATTGTTTTTGTAGTGGCAAAAAGGAGAGAAAAGAATAAAACAACACTAGTACTACACTGAATGTCTATCTGGGCAGTTTGTTAAATTCTGGTTCATCTAAATGTCTGCTATTAACCAGAATTATCAGACCAATATATGTTGGATATATTCTTTTAATAGTAAAATAGCAAGTACACATGGTTTATCTTAACAAAGATAAAAAGCAAAACAAAAATAACTCATCCTAAGTGTAGACATATGCATCATAGAGATAAGGTAGGAGATTGCGTGTCAACTGTATTTGTTGTTGCAGAAATTAAAGATTTGCCAGATGTAGGGACAGAAAATTTTCTTAATTTGTTTAATGCATGACCATTTGGTTTGATTTATTACAATAAGTATATATGAGGAATTTTACCAAATTGTGTCATTTAAAAATATAGAATTTAAAAAGTTATGCATAATGTATTAAAGTGTGTAAGGCATCGTCTCTGAATCACTTTACTGAAATATGAAAGAAGAGGAAGCTGTCTTCTTGCAATCTATGTATCAGACAATCCACATGGAAAGTGAGGCCTATCAACCAGCACATGGTCCTTAATTGTGATTACATTTTATTGCACTCAGCCTATTAAGTGCTTAAATTACCAGATAACAGAATCTATGTTCCTAATAGTGCAAAGTGTATTAACTGTGTTTTTGCTCCCTGCTATAGCCCCGTTCCAACAATCACATGGATGAAGGTTAATGGTTATATTCCTAGTAAGTCACGTCTGCGGAAATCTCAGGCAGTGCTGGAAATACCGAACGTGCAGCTGGACGATGCAGGCATATATGAGTGCAGAGCTGAAAACTCTCGTGGAAAAAATTCCTTTCGTGGACAATTACAAATATACAGTAAGTGTTTTCAGCTATGCATGATGCTCCAGTCCCAAGAGTCAAACTGAAAATGCAAATTTAACTAAACATTGTTTATTAGGAGCATAAAGCCCAAGTAATAATTTATAACTACTTCTTTTGCATAATAAAACATCATGTAAAATTTTCCTACATACAGAAATGGTTTAAATTAAAAATAAATAAGATATTAGTAGCATTTATGTCCTTTAAAATGAAGTATTTTCTTGGTACAACACCATCCTTTGATAAGTTGAAAACCTTACAAACTTTATTAACTTATTTCAGCACTTGGATTGAATCAGGAATCACCATCTATTGCCTATGAGCCAAATTCTGCCCAGCTGTTGTACTTGGTAAACACAGTTTTATTGGAACAGTCAAACCCACTTGTTTATATATCATCTATTTCCACTTTTGCTGGCTATGACAGAATTAAGTCGAGACAGAAAACAGCTGCCTTGCAGTGGCTTAACTATTTGCTATCGGGTGCTTACATAAAGTTGGCTGACCTCTGGCCTGAATTAATACAACTGTATTATAAAAATACCCCACCCCTGCAATTGTTTATGTTGTCAAAAAAAGCCAGAGAGCCAACTAGGGTATGTATAAGAAGTGGGACAATCTGGTTCAAAAATTTCCACAGTCTTATCTTTGCTTTTAAGGATCACAAATCAGATCTACTTTTCGTATTTGCATTTACAATATACACAAGGGTTAACTCATAGTATTCTCATTTGCCCAATGAGGACACTAAAAAATAGAGGACTACAATAAGCCAGAGCATTGATATAAGCGGATATAAATTCAAAAAACTGCAAATGGCATTTCTGAAAGATCAAACTGCATATGACTGGTTCCTCCAAGTAGCACTGTTGTCACTCTGTCTCAAGAGCAGTTCTCTTAAGAAACTAAAGATTCTACTCAGGAATTCTTAAGAAGTATTTTGAAATACAATTAATATCTGAATTCAACCAGGCCGCTCTTACCTTTAAAAGCTCCTTTAGGAATTTGGCACTCCAACCAAATGGACAATGCCATGTACATTTTATTCATTCATTCATTGATCCAATTTATGTTTATTAGGTTCTATTATTGCATGGTAGTAATAGAGCTTTTAATAGAGTCATGGTTCGTGGAATTAGATGAAAAGTGAGAAGGGGTGCTGTGATTAGGGCATGTTCAAAGATTACGGGAGCACAGAGTCCCTGCACTCTCCTCAGATGACTCAGGAAAAGCCTTAGCGAGGATCTGCACCTGACAGGCCAGACTGGCAAAAGCATCCAGGAAGAAAAAGACAGAAAGTCATATAAAAGTTTGCAAGATGGAAACACTAGCACTTTTATTTTATTTTTTATTTATTTATTTTTGTGGTCCGGGGGTTGAATCCAGGGACATTCTACCTCTGAGCTACACCCCCAGCCCTCTTTATTTTTTGTTTTGAAACAGGATTTCACTAGGTTGCTGAGAGCCTTGCTGCATTGCTGAGGCTGGTCTCAAACCTGTGATACTCCTGCCTCAGCCTCCCAAGTACTGGGATTACAAGGCATGTGCTATCACACCCAGCTGGTTTTGTCAACTTCAGGTCATGGATACTATATTTGAATAAAATATGCAAAGCCTATAATTTTGGATGAAACTCGCAGTGTTCATAACTGTTAATAATTTCTTAAAGCAAATCTCTAGAACAAGACCTTAGCCATTGGGGTGGGGAGTAATGGAGGGGGAGGTTGTTACCATACTCCAATGAAACAATGATTAACCTTCAAATACATTATGCCATGTTATCCTCACAGCAATAGTATAAAATATTTCTAACCCCTCTTTATAGGTAAAAATCTGATACTGAGAGACAAGTGTTCAACTAGAACTTTACTACCTAAAACCATGCATGCACAAAATGTAAGGAATGCCTATTACTCTGAAAATTTGTGGGGAAAATCCCAAGTATCTCTTTTCTAAAGAATGGCCCACACCTAAGTCGAAAAGTTGTAGTCTGGAGATGAAGGCTTCTACATGGCTCAACTCTACTTGCTCCCCCTCCTCACCCCAGCTAATTAATTAATGGGCAATAATGATTGTTGCCCTGAATGTTGAAGAAACCTGCTTTGACACAATATTACTGGTGTATCTTTTGATGAGAAGGTATGTCTCTATGAAAGAACCCATAAGTTCTTCTTGTCATGTACATTTACATGAATGCTATAGGCCACCCACGTAAGGACAAACTTCCCAAAGCATGCATCACTTTGAATAGAAAAATAATCTACACTGGTCTCTAGAAAGAGAAACTTGGCTAGCTATAGCTACTTGACATACTTTTCTGACAGATCAGGAAGGTCTTGGAAGCAATGTGACCACTCTCTGTTGCCTATGGTAAGTGTGACTTCCCACCAGTTTCCATCAGGAGAGGCCATAGATTGATTTGCCCTAAATATCCCCAGTTTGTGTCTCTTGCCCTGGGAGATACTTCCAGAAGTATCTTGCTTCACCCTACTTTTGTACTTTTAAAAGTATTGTTTGACATATGAGCTTTCCTCCCCATCAAATCCTAGAAAATGCAGCTGGGATCTTAGCCAACATGTCCACCTGACTGGAAGCAGGTACAGAAAGCTTGATGTATTTAGAATTAGATTTAGATTTAGAATTAGGTTTAGATTTAGAATATTCTCTCAGTAGGATGGACTACTATTGAAAACTTTATAACTAGATTTCTACCTTCGTCAAAATTCTCACTGCTATAACCCAAAAGACCTGACCACACAGCTTAGAAGAAGGAAGGTTTATTTGCTCACAGTTTCTTGGAGATTCAGTCCATTTGAGGCCAAAGTCTGAAGTTCAGGGTATGGTGGTGGGAAGCAGAGAGGGGGAGAGAGCAAAGGCTCTGCTCTCACGTCATAGAGGCCCAAAGCAAGAGAATGAGCAAACAAAGGGATTCAAAGACAAAACCACAGTCCTTAAGGCCACATTCCCAGGGACCCACCTTCTCTAGCCACACCCTACCAGCCTAGGTTACTACCCAGTGAGCCCATCACAATGGATTTATCTACTGATAAGATTACAGCCTTCGTAACTCAATTATATCAACTCTGAATATCAATAAATGAGCTCTTCAGGGGGCATTCTATATCTAACTATAGCATACCTATTGGAAAAAAGTAGAGCTGACCCCTTTTATCCAAATGCTCATTATTCACAGAGTACTGAAAACATGGGTTCCTTTGTGTAGCTAACTTTCTTCTTGACAGATAATTACAAAAATGCTTTATGTGTTCACCACCTAGACTCTAACAATGAGTCAATGGGAATCCTCTTTTCTCTCTCTCTCTCTTTTATGGTCAAAACACTAAAAAAGCGAGTGCTAATTTAGATGGTAGAAATAAATTTGTCATATATCTTATTGTTTATAACTCAGCATCAGTATTATAAACAAATGAATACAACAAATGAAACAACACACAAAGGTTAAAGATAGTTAAACAAATAAAAAGAAAGGTAAACTTACATGTCTAATATAATAAGCAGATTTGAACAATAATATTCATTAAATATAAATTAGTGAAAATGAAAATGAAACAATTTGGAAAAAATTTTGAACTTTAGAATAAATCTCATAATTATTTAGTGAATAATATCCTTTTTTATAATATAGAGTAGTTGTGTGGGTTAATATCTTTGTTTTTTCTGTCCCCTCTAGTTTCTGACGATTGACCCAAAAGACCTAGTTTTAACTAGTTTCACAAAATTGTAAGGCCTTTTTAAATTTCAAATATAAAGTGAATCTTGCTTGTTAAAGTTCCCAATTATAAAGATAAAAATAATCAAAAAACAAGAAAACAAATGAAGTAAGGAGGGAAGGGAGGAAGGTAAATAGCAAAATAGGAAGATGGGAGGGAGGGAATGAAGGAAATAGGGAGGAAGGAAGGCTGTCAAACATCATTTAAGCAGTAATATACTATAAAAAGCTCTCCCAATGTAAAATATTTTATGCTCAGAAAAATCTTGATATATAAAGATGTGTGACCTATGAGTTTAAATATGTAACATGTGTCCCACCAACTAGTAACTTGTCATCCTGTAGACACTGTCACTATGATCTCTAGATAGTTTATGTTTACTATTTAGACTAGAGATACATCAGGATTAAAATATAGCCTTATAACCAATATGCTGAAAATTTAGTTTCACTGTACTAATACCCAATAAAGAAATGCAATTTTAGGTTCAGTGTACAGTAGTATTATAGATTTCCTGTTTTTGTGAAATATCTGTCCAGTATCCTCACAGATGTTAATAGCTTCCAGTATCTGCAGCTTGATTTTAGGCATTTTAAAAACAAAGACTACTTTTGTTGTTATTTTTCCTATTTATTTTCAGCACTAAGCATTATTTTCAGAAAAAAGTACATAATTTTTATTATAATTATATACTATATATTTATACTTAGGGATGCACATTCTATAAGATGCACTGAAACCAAGCAAAAGTCAAGAGAGATTGAAGAACTGATGAAGGGGAATAATAATTGGCAAGAACATATAGACTCTGTATACTACTGGTACTTTGCCTACATTAACCAAAATAACCCTTAGCTATTAGAATTCCCTATAACAGATGAGGACATTAGGTCTAGAAATACTAAGGAACTTACATTACACATTATACCATTCAGAATAAGATACAGAAGCTGAGCATGTACGTCAGTGGTAGAACATTTGTTTAGTGTGCACAAAGCACTGAACTTGATCTCCAGCACTGCATAAAAATAAACAATAAGCAGTAGAATCAGAATCCAAGTCAGGACTGGCAATGACTCCCACCTCTACCCGCAACTACCTCTCTGTGAGATGTGTCTGACCTGAGTTAAGGCAAAGTATGGAAAGTAAGTAATTCTTACTATATTTTATTAACATTAGAGAAAGTTGTTTTATCTATTAAAATTCTTGCCATTAATTCATTCTTATTGCCTATTTTTCTTTTCTTCGAAATTGTGTTTATCTACACTTGATATGATTTTAAAAGATGTTTTAGCTCTGAACATACATTACAGATTTACTGTCAGAAATGATATAAATTTTTAGATTCTTGATTAATAATTTCATACATAAAGAAGTATTTCAATCCTGTTCCCTTGGAGAAAAAAATTCTTGCCTTGAATTCTATTGTTGTTATGGAAATGGTGTCATATACATGCTCACAGTTGCTAGAAAATTAAGTTGAAGTTAATGCATGGGTGATGGATTGGGGTAAGGAGTAACTAATAGTTATTATGTTCAATCATCATAGTGGCCCATCGAAGTAGGAATTACCATCTGCAGCTTACAAATGAGGCTCATTAAAGTTAAGTAAGTCATTCCCAATCACATATTAGAGAAAGGGCATAGTAGCACTGGGACTTGAACCTACATTCACCCCAACTGTATAATCTTTTCAACATACTGCATTACCTCTTACTGACCCACAGTTGAGAGTCATAATATTAAAAGTGATCTATGTGGATAAAATATGTAGACTCCTCAATACTTAGGAGTACAGGAACAATGGAGGGGGGCCAATAACACTTAGCATTTATCAGTAGAGAGTTAGAAAATTTCTAATGACAAGAGATAATAAGCAAGAGTTTTATGCACATCTGCTTAGTATTTTTTTAAAAGAAATGTAACCCAGAGACTGATCTGAGGCTCAAATATATTACATAAGTAGTTGACAATATACAGTGCATCTGGTGAGGTTTTGAAAGCTTCTGATTTTAAAGTGCCGTATGTCTCTTCAGTTTTCCACACCCTAACGAGAGGTGGCCTGAAAAAAAAAAGCTAGATAAAAGAAGTTACTAGGTTTATTTTAAATGTGGCTCAACCTGAGATTTTCTTTTTCCTGATCAAAAATTTCCCACAGTATATACCATGTTTTGGTGTATGTTACCCTCACATTATTATTCAGAGGCTGAAACCATTGCCCTTTAGTTGCCTGCAGTCTTCTGCCAAAGAAAACTTTAACATATAACCTTGTCAAGCCGGGCTTGTAATCCCAGTACTTGGGAGGCTGAAACATGAGGATAACAGGTCCATGGCTAGCCTCGGCTACTTAGTGAGGCCCTCCGCAACTTAGTGAGACCCTGTTTCAAAATAAAGAATAAAAAAAAAAATAGTTCTGGGGATGTAGCTTGGAGGTAGAATGCCCCTGGGTTAAATCCCCAGTACTGCAAATATATATATATATATATTTTTTTAATTTATATACATATATTTATTTACATATATATATATTATATATATATTTATATATATAATATATATATGTATATATATATTGTGTGTCTCTGATTTTATATTACTGATAATTTTGTCATTGTTTAAGAATTTTACAAATGTTGTACTGTTTGTTTCATACTATGGTCTCAGACATATTCATTCAGGCTATAATCAAGTGTTTAATTGGTTTAATTGTTTACTTTCTAAATTTTTTTATTGGTGCATTGTAATCATACATCTTGATGCACTTCAGGGTGATAGAAGCATACATGCACACAGTACTTTTTGAGCCCAGTTCCCACACCATTCTCTCTCCCTCCCCACCTTCCCATGCTCAACACATTGATTGGCTTTGATAAGTTTGTACACTATGTCCAATGAGGTGTTTCCCTCTTCAAGTCTTCCTCCCTCCTCCCATCTCCCTCAGTTAATCCCCTCCTTCATTCCACTAAGGTTTCTGATCACTGCCATTTCACATAATTTTTTGTTGTTGTTTTGGTCCATATGGTACAAACCTATTGGTTTATAAAACATGCAATATAGAGAAGAAACCTATTGTAAAATTTGAGCTTATATTAAGTATAACTTACATTTTCCACATATATCATGAAGGATGACAAATAGTCTTATTAATATTTATCTAATGATGAACTTAAATTTATTTTTCTAACATGAAGCTTAACTTTGTTATAACATGACCTACTCCCACATTTCTACTGTGTCTTTGTGCTTGTTTCCATGTGTGTGCCTGTGCCTATGTGTGTATTTGGGTTTCTTTGAATGCTTTCATGTTAAGTCAATTCATGAGCAGTTTACATAAACTAACTGCACATGGAATCTAGAGAAGCAGTCATGTGACAGCCAAGATATACTGTTTCAGAGTTGTTCTTCCTATTACGTGATATAAATGCAGATATAGATATACAAGTCCTTCATACTACACAAATATTTCTATGCCAGTAATAGTCACAGTTCAAAGCAGGAAGATCTAAAACCATATCTGTCTTTTATTTGTCAACAATAAATAAATCAATAGCATTTTAACATAGAGGGCAGTGTAACAATCCATTTTTTGTAGAATTGATGGTAGAGTAGATTTGAATATTTCAATTGCATCTTCCCCAGTAGGTTTTGAGTCGATAGCTAACAGACATTGTGGAATATTTATATTTGTATTCTCATTGTAAATATTGCACCTATATTGGTGTCCAAAAACATTTGAATGAGAAAGGAAAGCAGGAATAAATTCATTGTAATGGCATTAATCTTTTGTTTGATTTATATGACAAATTCATTTTGGAATCAGGAATTTATTCTTCCTAATTTTTCATTTTAGTAAATTTTAAGGTATCTTTTCGGTTTCTTTTAACACCCATATACTGCATATCCCAGCATTAATTATAGTACATTAAGAGCATGTTAAGCCATATTTTATAATTAACTGCTATATGTGGAATAATAATCTCACTAGCTGAGTTTTGAACTATCACAAAACAATTTAAGCCAGCAACAGAAGATGGGTAACAAGTTACTACTTGATAATTTTCTGAGTAAGAGTCATAGGTGTCCAGAGAAGGTGTAAATGACTCTTCTTTGGGGTTGTGATTAATGTGTCTTATTTAATTAAGACTTAACTGCAAATTCCGGGTAGAATTAAAACAGACAGTGAGGAGAAATAGAACATTCCATGTGGCATGAATTGTTTAAAGAAAATAGAATGTTGCTTGGGAAACAGCCAACTGGTCTATGTGGATACAGGGTTTATGCATAGTATGAAGAATGGCAAAGTAGGGTAGTAAGCTTATAGAATGTCTAAATATAAAGTAGTTTTTTCATTGCTCTTGTGTCTTACCACTTTCATCACTATTTTTTATTATATATGACATATCACTATAGAGAGACTCATTTCAGAAACCCTACACAAAAATCAGGGTCAGTATTTGGAACTCACCATCATAATGTCTTTGAATGAGAGCTTCTAAACTTATGACTTGAATCATAGAATGTTTCAAGCCTAGAAATCTTGACTGACTATCCCATGGCAAGACTAATGAACTAATAACAACAATTCCCACTTAAAGACAAGTAACTAACTTTATGACCTTAGGTAGACTTCCTTAACCTCTCTGAGCCACAATAATGTTCTAATTCATAAAATGGGGTATTTGTTTTCAGGATGAATGTTAGAGGGATTGAGAATTTGTCTCAGTATCTAGGACATAGCCATGTTCACAAATAAAATTTAATAATTGAGAGCGTTTTCTCCTGCCTTCTATCGTGGCCTTGGTATTGGACATATTTTGTCCTTTTGCACCTACTATTCTGATATTTATGAATAATTCACTATAACATATCCTTCCTTACAATATCCCATCACAGTATAAACAGAAGCATGGGACTTAACTGCATCTGTATCCCTAAGTCCCTCAGATTGAATAAGGACTACAAGACTACACAGTATAAGGTGACTGAACATAAGAATGAATCAATGAATGAATGATCAAAATCCTCACTAGCATGAATAAAATAAAATATTTTGTAGCTTTTCTCCAAAAATGTTACTATAAGAACTAATAAATTCAGTTCAGTATCTTTTCCTAATTTTTACATTGACTGTTTTAAATAATATATATGGACAAAGAATCACTTTTATTTGTTATTATTTTAAAAATTGGCCAATTGAGGAAAGATACTTTAACTTGTATGTTATAGGTTTTATATAATTACAATATTATCTTTCTTGATAAAGTTGTCTGTTATGATTTTGAAAACTTTAAAAAATTATATTGGAAAAATATAAGTAAACTAAGAAAAAATTATACTGTGAAAAATTTGAATTCATGAAATATTTTCCCAAAACCATTCAGGATCTATTAGGAAAATAACACAGCAGATATTCCATAATAGGAACTGTTATATTCCTTCCACCTGTGCTAATGCTGCCCCCATACTTTTAAACAGCAATGCCTCTGCATAGCTGACTTCCTACT
>PVJS01006750.1:17500-58541 GCA_004027185.1 Glis glis
ACTGCTCTCTAAAATTAAAAAATGATTTGGTTGGTATTAAGTAGAAAAGATACCTGGTCATTTAACATTTTAAATTAAAGATTTGCTTTTGAAATGTACTCGACCTCAATTTACCTCAGCTTGCACATGCCCAATCTTCTGTCTTCTGTGTTGTTTCTTCTGATGAGGAAGCTTATCGTTTTTTGGCTAGTAATTTTATACAAGTCCATTTGCAAGGCAATTTTCTATTTGTGTGTGTTTATTGGGAAGTGAGAGAGAAGACTAACTCCTGGTCAGATCAAGAGAGTAAAGATATTGTTGCTATGATTAGGGCTATTTTTAACCTTGATCCTGTGTCCACAACCTCCATTCTTTCCTTTGTGGAACCTTTTCTTCTTTTAAAAGGTATTCCAACAAAAGTGGCATCTGCTTTTGTTGCATTCAGCGCCACCACGCCCAGCTTCAGTAATTGGAAGGTTTTTTTTGGGGGGGGTTTACTTTCTAGAGGTAATTTGTTTTTATTCCATTACAGAGTAGAGTCGACATGGTTAATGGAGTACTGATGATCCACAGTGTGAATCAATCGGATGCTGGGATGTATCAGTGTTTGGCTGAAAATAAGTATGGAGCCATTTATGCTAGTGCTGAGCTGAAGATTCTAGGTATGCAGTTTCTGAGTAAATGAGTAGAAAAGAAGGCTTGCTTCTTTCATGCTCTAATTCTTACTATACTGAAGTTTTATGATGGGGTTCTAAAAATTACAGCCTGAAAAGAGATACTATGTGCTGCCAATTTTTTTAAGATTTAGAGAACAGGTTTATTTTGTGTACACTGTCCTATAACATTTTGTTTATATGGTTTTTCTAACTTCAGTTTTATCTTAAATGGTTTGTACAACATGTCTTTGCTATGGCATTAAAATCATATGAAGAAACAGTAACTTTCAATGAAGATTGCCTTGAGAGTGTAGAAGATCAGAATGTAGAATTCTAGTGCCTGTCCCTGCTTCCATAGAAATGCTTACTATTTTTCTAAGTAGCTCCTAACTACCACTAGGTGTGGCTCCCACAAGACAGGCCTCCAGGGTAAATCACCCTCTTCTCAGGGGGCATCAGCCATTATTATGCTCACAATAAAAGGGAAAGCCTTCAGAGACGAGACGTGGCTGGGTCACAGGTAGTGTCTTTGATGAGAATGGAAACTGAGCACCGAGACAAATTCACTGTTTAAATAATGCATAGAAGAGTAGATCCAGCAGAACAGAGAACCCAGAATGAGCATATTTGGGACACTGAAATAGATTTTACTTTTTCCCCTGCTTAATGGCTTCCTAGAAAGTAGAAGATACAGGATTATCTTCCACATAGGTAACATCCATCTTTCCAAAGAAACCACAGATAGACTTCCTTAGTTAGCCCCTTGACCTTTTGCCCAAGTTGTCCATCAGTCTTTCACAACTAACATTGGTAATTATAATTAATGTCATTTTTTGAAACATCTTTTATCTGTAGACACCACATTGTATGAAACCATCATCTGCTAGTGGGAATATAGTAAGATATCTTAATAATAAATTTAATGTTGTGTTACTGCCAGAGATATAGAAAAATAAATAGGACTTTATGAGAAATGTATCAGAGAGGAAAAGTTTGCAAAATCTTGATTAGAGATTATTACCATTATCATTATCATCCATTAGAGATTGTTGTCATTGCCTCTGGTAGAACTAACATTTTCTTTTTAATAGCTTCAGCTCCCACTTTTGCACTGAATCAACTGAAGAAAACAATAATTATTACCAAAGACCGAGAGGTCATCATAGAGTGCAAACCCCAAGGCTCTCCAAAACCAGCCATTTCTTGGAAGAAGGGAGATAGAGCAGTTAGAGAGAATAAAAGGTAAGAAGTCTATTTTATTTTTAAACCTCTTAACACCAGGCTTTTTTGATGTTGTAGATGGCATACACAAAGTATATAAGAAAGAGTCTTATAGCAATTATGAGAAATTTCATTAATTGGAATGTGGTTTTGTCTATACAATAACTTTTAAAAGAAAACCAAAGTTCTACCTCAATACGATCAAACTTCTTTGCCTCCCTGGCATTTTGGCACAAGTTGAGAATTTTAGTAGATTATAATGAAAGCAGATGTTTTCATTAAGCTAGTTATTTTTGCTTTGCATTTTGGGTGTGCATATTTTAGGGTTCACAAATTATGATCATTTTTAAGGGCTGTGCTTTCATTTGATGTTAATATTAAAAATAATATAAACATTCTGGATCTTCTGGGTAATCACTTTATGATGGAAATTGTGCCATGTGGTATCTGTGCCAATGTTTGCCTTTTTCTTTTTAATCATGTTGATGCAAAAATAGAATCAGATTACTTTGATTGCCACAGGCAAATGTGAAATGTGCAGAGGAATATTTAACGTGTAAACATTTGTCTTTGGCAAGTAAAAGCCAAAGAATATCACAGCAAAATGAATGGAGAAAAATGAAGAGAATCAAATCATCACATGGTAATCTATGTATGCCAATTTTGAAAGTCTCAAGCTCTATCAATTATTATCATTTTATGTTATAAATGGTGATTGAGCATTAATGAAATAATGTCCTCCATCATGTAAAAATAACATTGTATATCATTGTTTTAGACAGTCTTTTTAATTTGATCTATAAGGATAAGGAGTTTAATTTGTTTTATGTCTGTCCAGAGGTAAGTAGCAACGTAGTTGAAATGACTGGGCAGCATGTGAGTCTTGTCCTGTTCATTGTAGTCCACTATAAGAATGATCTTCAACTATTCAAAAGTATCAAACTGTGGGTTTAAAAAATTAGGTGGCATCTATTCTACCGAAGCAAAAGTATTGACAAAAATAATGGTGTTAGGAGTTTTCTGCTACAACAATATAA
Organism: Glis glis; assembly: GCA_004027185.1. Classification (NCBI taxonomy): domain Eukaryota; kingdom Metazoa; phylum Chordata; class Mammalia; order Rodentia; family Gliridae; genus Glis; species Glis glis. The sequence goes on from PVJS01006750.1 coordinate 20,394, forward strand.
ACAAAGTAAATTTGTTATTTTTTGGAAGTTGAAAAATATACCTTGTGAATTTTCCAGATTTCTTGTTTCTCTTTCTCTTCACTGCTAACCCTTTGAGTTACGTAAATATATACACTGACCTCCAATTCAGTTAGTTCAGATTTTTCCAGATGTCATTACCTTCTGGTCAAAGTGTTGTTCAGGAAGGAGAATGAAAAGTGAAATATTTGTGTTTATATTTATTCAAGTAAAAGCAAGTTTTGGACACATTTATGGAGCATTCTGCCTGTCTCAATCTATATATTCAGATCTACAATGCTGGCTTTTTAAGATAACAAAGCCCAAAGGTATCATGCATTTTTACCCTTAACATCCACAGGCACAGTAACAAAATACCATTTTCACTAATGGACAATTTATTACAATATGTGGTACTCCTGGGTTTCATAAGGAATATTATATATATAATTATAATTATATATAATATATAATATATAAATTATTATATATAATATACAATATATTATATATTATATATAGTTATAATTATATATAAAATATATATATATAAATATATAATATATAATTATAAATGTATCTATTGGATATTCCTTAAGACAGGATCTCAGTTAAAATGTCAACTCATTTTCTTATGGAAATTTTAAATCACTTCTCTCTTATAAAGTATGCCAATCATTTGATAATAGTTGTAAGTACAAATTTAAATAAAAAGGGAACTATCAGAAGATTGTTAACACAACAAAAACTTTGTGTTGTGTATATTTCACATTGGGTACAGATTCAACTCATGACTTACTATTGTAAGTTTTGACATATAAGTATGCATATCATTCATATGATCTGCATCATATGAATTAGGCCTGTTCCCAACTCATCCAAGCTAGAACTGTGAGTAAAATGTTAAATGAATTAGTCTTGTCCTTCCTTAGTAGTTTTCACAATTATTTTATATTCATTAAAAAATGGAAATCTTGTTCAAGTCAATGGTACTTTCCTATATATAAAAAAATAAATAATAAGTTAATGGAATAATATAAAAACATTTAAATATGAGAAACATATCAATCAATTTTCAAAACATTAAATTGTGTCCAGAGCAATAGCATAACAATTAAATAAAGAATTTAAACTGCAAAAAAAAATTGAACCAACTGAAAACATTTCATGAACTCATAAAGGTGAATCTGAATTCAGAGTCACCCAAAATGGAGCATAAACTGTAAATATAATGTTATAACAACTGTTTTATCAGCAGAGTGTCAAATAATCAACTGGTTTTCCCTTTTCAGCCATATTTTCACTAGATCTTCTAGGCATTGTTTTGTTTTATTTGTTTTGGGAGTGGGCCTTCAGAATACAGTCTGTTTTTTATCTGTTCTGCTAAGGAAATACAGAAATCACTGCCCTAAAGTATAAAATTTGATAATTAAGAAGTAGAATACAATGTGACTTTTAGAAGAAATCTGATTAGCACACATGTTGCCTGTTTATATAATATAAAATGCTTCACTCATTTGGCCCTAAACTATATATCTAAAATACACAAGAAAATGTATTATGTCAGAGCTTATAAATTGTTCATAGTTGATTGTTGTTTATGTCATGGAAGGAGTCATTTCTATCACAGGACAATCAACATGAACTCCTCAGTCAAGCCCGTTATTACTAGTGATGATGGTTGCTTATAAGTCCATTGCATTCATAATTGGCAAAGCATTTAAACATTGTGGATAACAATATAATCCAGTGTATAAAAACGGGACTCATTTATCCTGCTGATCATTCGGGTTATGAGGTTTTGAACACATTACCTATATTTTCCCTTTCTTATGAAATTTAAAAGAATAACTTCCCTGGGTTGCCAGAATCGAAAGAAATTTTATATGTAAAATACAATGACTGGTGTATAGAATCTACTAAGCATTCAGTAAATGTTATGTGGGATCATTGATGATGGTAGTAATGGTGGTGATATTGACATTGCTATTTGTACCTTTGAACCATTGAATACTGGCATCTCTTTTTGTTATCCATAATCTGGAAATTATTACCATTCCCTCTTTCCTTTCTCCAGTAACTAAAAGAAAGTATACTTACACTGATCTCTGGAGCTAAAGGAGTCTTTTGAATCATCTTTATAAGTTTTTTATTCATCAATCTGTGTCTCCTAATCACCATTCTTTGTCCATAGCAACCCCAAACCTCCACTTTCTGTCATCTATGCCTGGCATTGTCATTCTCCTCTCTGCTTTGTTTGTTTCATACTTTTTTGGTGCATTGTAATTATACATCATAATGAGGTTCAAAGTGACACAAACATACATGCACACAGCACTTGGTGGGTTTCCCTCTAGATCACACCTCTCCCTTGTCCCTTACATATTAGTGAGATTGATAGTGATACCTTCATATATGAACATAGCATTATTTAAACTGTTTCCTTCATCAATTCTTTTTCCCCACTCCACCTCCCTCCCCCAATCCCCTTCCACTGATAGACTCCTAGCTCAGTATCTTTGGGAGAGGGTCCTGTACTAGCAGGCTGAGTATTTAGTTCTTCTATCCTCAGCTATATAGACTCTGTGCAAATAAATAACTATCTATGGGGAGTTAATGAAAATAGAGATGAAGTCTTTTCAAGACCTAATATATATATATATATATATATATATTTTTTTTTTTTTTACTTCTTTAAGAGATCTCCAGATTGTGCCCCATCAGTTCTGAAGATCACCAGCACACATTTGCTGAGGTTCCTTTATCAATCATGTCCGTTTTCATATTAAAGCTAATAAATTTCATGAGTAGTAGGAAGTAGAATATTCCATAGGGATTTTTTTCTCCTCTGGTATACCTGCATTCAGAATGTTCTATTCGTCAAACTCATACTAGATTTTCACTTCAGCTCATTATTTCCATTACTTGACCATTAACTTTTGTTAAAATACAATCATCCAGAAGAACTCCAGCAGTGCACACATATTAAGTCTTCATGACTGCATGGCCAATTTCTGTCCTTTTTGTGGATAAATACAACCTTGGCTAAAATGAAGAATACATAGTTTTGGGTATAGGAACAGTTTATTTTGTTTCCTTTATAACAGCACATATATAAAAATTGTCATTGTATTTCACAGAATATGTCATACATGTTTAAAAATTATTTGCAATTATTAAGATTTTAAAATGATTCAAGTACCAGTTTTCATTTCTACTCAGAGGAAGGTACCAATTACAGAGATACTAGAATATAATTCAAATGGGTGCTTAAGAAATCCTGAATTCAAAATAATTATAATTATCCTATAGAGGGGCAGTATTATAGAATATTTTTTCTTTTATGGGAATGTAAACTCAGCAAAGACTTGTCCAAAATCCCTTGTAATAGTCCCCTGCTTACCAAAGGAGGTTCAGAACAGCAAACTTTTCAACTCACTCATTTAACACACATAGAAAATTGTACTTGAAGTACCCATTAGATGACTTCTAGTGGGAATTCATGTTGTGTTTATTAAGCAACAATGATCAAGCTCACATACTGACTCACAGACATATGGGAAAATATATTCTTCATAAAAGCCCTAAAGGACGCTGTTACCGAGGGGAAAGCATGGTCTTCTTACTCTGTCTCAGGAAGAGGAGAAATTCATGGGTATAATTAGGGTCTTGTTTCTGTCCCTTTGTTTCCACCTTCATGCTGTGTTTGCTAATGAACAAGCTGTTTTGTTGTTTCCTCAGTGACAATGTCTTTTACATATTAAGAACATAAAACAATGCAGACCCTAGGTATCTTGGTTTTTCTCAGTGCCTAAGAAGTTGCATAATGAGGGAAAATGAGCATTCCTACAATAAGAATACATCACTTAATTCCCTTTTAAATTAAAAACTGATTTCAAAGAAAATAAAATGACATTATCTAAGAGAAAAAGAAGGTTGATATATGACTTCATATGATTTAATACTTGTGAGCTTCTTACAATATACAGTGTGTTATCTATTGTTCAGAGATGGCATCTTGCTATTCCATAAGACCGCTGAGCTTAAGGGAAGGAGGGGGAAATAACCTGGCTTTCACTATTATGAGGTGCAGACTTCCTGGTTTCAATGAAAACTAACCACAGAAGCCTCCCCCTAATTCACCTTCTTTGCCTTCCTTTTAAAATGCTAATGCAAAAGAAAACAACAACAAAAAAACGAAGTCATAGGAGCATTGGAAATTAAGTCTGTACATAAATTCTGGACCTTTGAGAGAAATCACTCCTTTGCGTAGAAATGAACTAAATTAAGAAATGATCAATGGCTTGTTCAAGTCTAGACCTCTAAAACTATAATAAGCTCATAAGAAGCCATCAGAGGGAATCTCACACTTACCTCTACTTCATGCTCATATCTACTAAATTCAGGAATTGGGCCTCACTCCAGAGGCTGCTTTGGACATCCCTACTAGAGAGAAGCTATTCTTTAAGGGACTAAAATGCTAGTCTCCTCACTCCTGCCCATACACACTGATTCAAAACAGTTTGGGAAATTATGAATTCAGCAATGGGGTGAGAGAACATAAATCCTAGTATTTTAAGTAATAGATAAGTGACAATGTTGATAAATACTCATATAGGGAAGGAATATTGAAATCCATGGATTATGGAAGTGATGTAATTCTGTGTACTTCTTTTAACAAAAGAAGAAATATAGACTATTTACAAATTTCCAGGAGTATATATATCTTTATGTATTCACAATGGTGAGAGGATGGGAGTCAGTAAACATCTCACCCCACTCCAGTTGACCCACGCTAAATCTTCAGTAGAATCTGAATGTCAGACGAGGAGCTGTGTACCTGACTCACTTCAAGGTGAATATCTGAGGATGAGATCCTGGGATACAGAGAGACAGAGCACAAAGAGACAAAGAAAACTAAAAGCATTACCTCCCTTGTGGAAAAACCAGGCCTGTAAACATAGGAGTCTAAGAGACTTTAGACACAAACACACCAAAAGATAAAGGTTAAGTTATATTTACAAATACAGTAATAACAGTGCATCAAGCAAGTATAAAAAGAATAGTCACCAAAAATAGTTACAGTCTAAAAATCATAATTATATGTGTGTATATCAGGTAAATTAATAAATATTAAGAATTCCAAAGCAAAAACATAAAAACATTCTAAATCATGACAATACTAGCCATAGTCCATTAAGGATAAGTCAAGAACTAAGGAAACAAAAACTATATATACTCACACAAACACAGTTTTATAATATATATAGGTGAGCACTTATATGTAAATATGTATGTATGTATACATATGGAACATTGTAGTTTTTGAAATCATGCTTTTGATGAGTAATGAAGAACAGTGAGGAAATGATGATATATTGTCAATGGAATAAATCATGTAGAAATATTGAACAAGTTTATTTGAAGAGAAAAAGCATGCCTATATACACATACTTAATTAAAATTCTGGAAATACAGCTAATTGTTCACAGGTTCTTCCTTAAGAGATAGATCATGGATAATTTTAATCCCTATTTTTTCTATATTCTATAAAATATAATCTACTTTTATAATCAGTAAAGAAAGTTTAGATATACTAAAATTTGTAGGGGCAATTTTCTTGAGAAAATTAAAGATGTATGTATTTCTTTTTTATAATTTTATTAGTGCATTGCAACTATACATCATAGTGGGGTTCAATGTGTTATGAACATGTATGCACACAGCTCTTCATGTACTTCCCTCCACATCCCATCCTGCTACCCTCTCCTTCCTCCCAGTACATGCCAGTGAAACTAGTAGTAATACCTTTATATATTGCCAAAGCATTATTTGAACTATTTCCTTCTTCAGTCATCCTTTTTCCCCTCCCACTCAATCCCCTTCCACTATTTTACTGGGCACTCTCCACATTTATCCCAAGTCTCTTATGTTTCCTATTTTCTCTCTAGCTTCCACATATGAGAGGAAACATTCAATCTTTGACTTTTTGAGACTGATGATCTAACAGCATAATATTCTCTAGTTCCACCTGTTTTCCTGCAAATGACATAATTTTGTTTTTCTTTATGGCTGAGTAAAATTCCATGTGTGTATATACCACATTTTTGTTATCCATTTGTCTGTTGATGGACACCTAGGTTGGTTCCATAATTTGGCTATTGTAAATTGTGAGGATATCCACACCTCCCTCACAAAAGTTCAAAAGACCCTCCAAATCAGGAATTTTTTCATTCCCTTCAAATTTTATTTTCATCATTCTAGTAATAGAACCTTTTGTGTTTGTCTTGTACGTAGAATAGCTAGACAGCACATATTCCAGGTTCTTTTGTAACTAGTTATGACCAGATGACTGTATTCTATCTAATGAGAAAGTACTTATGCAATTTCTGAGTAACATCCTTAAAAGGAACCTGATTAACCCTACTGAATGCCTCTTCAACGTCGCATGGGTTATAACTTGAAGGTGGTTGTGTTGTACAAAATTCAGAGGACAAAAACAAAATTTAAATATAAGGCACACCTGGGATCCTGAATGACCTCATGAGTTAAGCCTCCTATCCCCCTAAACCATGCATTAGCTTTGATTGAGAAAGAAATAAGTATAGTACCCTTTAAAGCCACAGGTTTGTTATAACTAGTGTATCTTATACTGAGGTTCTTCATAAATATAATTTTCAGTTAAAAATCTCATGCAAACCCAAATGCAGATAAAACTATGTTGGAGACTCAATCGTTTATTTATATCCTAGAAAGATGATAAAAATGCTTCTAGCTTATTATAATTTTTCCTTATTTCCACTTTTACATATAAATGTATTTTTCAATTCCTTTATAACAGAAAAGTTGTAATTTTATAAGGTACCATGTGATAATTTGATACAAGTGTACACTGAGTAATGTTTAAGTCAGGTTAAACATATATGTGGCCTCCAGCATTTATCATCTCTTTATGGTAAAAACATTAAAATTTCTTTTTTTTAATCTTTCTAAAATGTACTATATATCATTATTATCTATCTTTGTCCTACTGTGCAATAGCACACCAGACTGCTTACTAGTATTTCACTATCACTTAGTGATCAATCCTTCCTCATCCTTCGCTGCCCTCTGATAACCACCATACTACTCTCAACTTCTATGAAATAAAATTTTTATATTCCACATTTGAGTGAGATAATAAAGTCCTTTTTGAATCTAATTTTCTTTCCAACAGAGGTCCTGAAGCCCAAATGCAAACTAAGAGACAGTGGCCAAAATTTCATCTTGCCATTGTTTTTTACTTTCTCTTTATGGTAAACTACACCACATTGTTATTGATTGTTTTTCCAATTTGAAAAAATCCATACTTATGGCTCTATAGTCTTATTGATACATCAATGGATCAAATATTATACTCAAAGTAATTCTAAAAATAGCTTTATCATGATGCTTCTATGCTGTACCTTAACATTCTTCCCAGTTGGTTTGAGGGACATTCAGTGTTTTTTTTTTTTTTTTTTTTTTTTTTTTTTTGCGGTACTGGGAATTGAGCCCAGGGGTGTTCTACCTCCGTGCTACACCCCCGGCCCTATTTTTATACTTTATTTTGAAACCGGGTCTCACGAAGTTGCGGAGGGCCTCACTAAGGAGAGAGAGAGAGAGAGAGAGAGAGAAAGAGAGAGGGAGAGAGAGAGAGAGAGAGAGCTGAGGCTGGCCACGAACCCGGATCCTCTGGTCTCCGCCTCCCAAAGTACTGGGATTACAAGCGTGCGCCACCACACCCAACGACATTCAGTGTTTCTAAACTTGGTCTCCTTGGGGAATGTATAAACCAAAATAAAACAAATCCATTGGATAACAATGTGCTCATAGTAAGCCAAATAGCTGAATAATAATGAGGGTGAAATGGGTGTTTTCATGCTTTCAGATAATTCTGGTTTTAACAGTATATTTCCATAATATAACAAAGATTACAAATATTCAAATTAATGACATTTAAATGGAGAAGATGAGAAGACATGCACAGCAGGAAGCTTCAAATTCTTTGTTCCTAGTATTTCCCAAAATTAAGGTCATAAAAAACCTAAAGCTCCCTCCCCAAAAGTCTTCAAACTTCCTTTTTCCTGTTCTCACCACCAGTTTGTCTCTCATTTGCATTTTTCCTTAATTGTTAAATATAACAAAACAAGCATCAATTCTCAATGGGAGCTAACACTGAGGAACTCGGTTAATTTAAGCTGTAAATGACAACAAAATAATTCTGGCTCTGTTGTACTATAAGCATCTCCAGTTTGTGGCTTTATATCTCTAACTAATTACCAGTTTAGCAAACAGTTCATAAATTCTACTTCTAAGTATGGTTCATTTACCCCAGTTACTATAAATGGCTGCTCAAGTTGCCTGGCCCTGCCCTCAACTTAGGCACAACTTGAACAAGCCATTAATTGCTTAAAGGTTTTTCTTTTCCAAAAGCCTCCCAGACTACAACTTCCAGCTTAATTTGTCCTTAATACAAACAACATCTAAAGTGCTTGGGGATTCAACCATCTAAGTGCATGCTACTGACTGATCCTGCTACCTCCCCAAGTGACTCTTCAGTGAATATAAAATAGTGAAGAGAGAAGATTCTAAGGATGTTTAGGAGAAAAAAAGTATTTTACGGAGGAGATTTTTAGCTTCCTCTGAGAGTTACATAGTCACAGTTTTTCAGTTTTTGCATAAATCATTATCTAATTTAACCAAGGTTGACTCATAATGGGAATTAGAGGGATGGCTACAAATTAGAGCATAGATACAGTGTTAACCTTGACTATGATGCAAACATCCTACAGGTCATTTCCATAAAACATAACCTGAACAAATTTTATCATTATCATGCATATGCCTCTTTGCTCTAATAAGAGTTATTTATGAAAAATTTACGTGTGTGTGTGTGTGTGTGTGGGTATACATAAAATTACATACACTTTAAGACTATCATCATATTCTTAGTTACATCTGGGGATTCAGAGTACTGATCTAATTTTATTCCTCTCTCCAGCTGCAAGTGGTAGGTCGATTTCTCCTTTTCTTCATGCCACAGTCACATGGTCTAGACACAGGTCCAATTTAATTTATTTCAGTGAAAACAAAATTTTATGCAACATATAGGGCACTATGCCAGTTCATCTGGAGATAAGTAAGAGAGAATCCTTTCCCCAAGAGGCACTTCTCTGATGGAGAACAAACTGATATAGAAACCTATAACAGGACAGAATAACTGCCCCTGTTAAAGCAATAATAAAAGTAACTACCATTTACTGTGCACTGGGTATTTTATATGTGCATTACTTTACTATAGTTCTCATAATAGCATAATATTGTAAGGAAGATATAATTATCATGTTTTAAATAAGTCAAAGAGAGATTGCCTACGCTCATACACATAGTGATAGCAGAGCCAAAAAGAGAGTCCAATTCTGTTTGAATCCAAAACCAGTTCTGAGTCTAGTCTACTGTGAAAAAAAAAGAACTTAGAGAGTTTAGAGAGCAAAAAAAAATTGGATGGAAAATGAGGAAAAACTTGGAAGAACTGTCATTTGAAATGATTCTTGAGTAAGATTTTGACATGTAGGGACAAGAGAGTATTTTAGGAAGAGAGTTCAAAATTTGTAAAAGCACAATCGCGAATCCAGGACACTTTTGTGGAAGGAAAATATTATTATTTGGTCAATGTGTAGATTATGTGTAAAAATGGGAAATAAACTGGAAAAATTGAATTTCTGAAAATAAACTAAGGAACTTAAAAAGGCAGACTGAGTAACGTAGTAAACAAAGAAAATCTTTTATTCAATTCACATCTACTTTGAAACAATATCTACTTTTATTATTTGATTTTTAAACCAGATTTATGCTGGGCATGGTGGCACACACCTGTAATCCCAGTACTTGGTAGGCTGAGACAGGAGGATCACAGGTTCTAGGATAGTCTCAGCAAGTAGTGAGACTCTCATCAACCTAGTGAGACCCTGTTTCAAAATAAAGATAAAATGGGGCTGGGGGTGTAGCTCAGGAGTAGAATGCCCCTGGGTTCAGTCCCTAGTACCGCAAAAATATATATAAATAAACTAGATTTAATTTTTATAGAAAAATACACGTTAACCACTCAACTCCATCTGTCTTCTAAAAATAATTAAGATAATCACTTAAATATATTATTTGTGTGTGTGTGTGTGTGTGTGTGTGTGTGTGTGTGTGTGTGTGACTGGGGTTTAAATCTAGGGATATTGTACCTCTGAGCTACACTCCCAGTCCTATTTTATTTTATGTATTTTGTACTAGGGATTGAACTCAGAGGTATTCTGCCTCCAAGCTACACCCCCCAACCCTTTTTATTTATTTTTTTAATTTTGAAAGGGTCTCCTTAAGTTGCTGAGGCTGGTCTTGAACCTGTGATTCTCCTGTCTCAGCCTTCAAGTATTAGGATTATAGATGTACACAACCATTCCAGCTCCTATTTTATTTTGAAATGGGATCTCACAAAGTTACTGTGCATGCTGGCCTCGAACCTGTGATTCTCCTGTCTTATCTCCCAAGTACTGGGATAACAGGAGTGCGCCACCAGGCTTGGCTATTCATATGTCTTTATTATCAATGAGCTGGCAAGAAAGGTAGGGAGAAATTGAGCTTACCCTGGTGGTCAGTCTTGCACCCAAACTGGCATTCACTTCAAGGGCATTTGCTTAATCTACTAGCATTAAATATTGTTTTTGTATGTCACTAGACCTAAAAGAAAGAAGATAAAGCCCATAGCATGCCCCCTGAAAGACTGGTCCCACCAATTACTACCCCTAAAGCATAAGGGTAAACTTGAAATAAGTCATCCTGCTAAGAGAATCATAAAGAAAAGTATCTGCGTCATGTTAAGTCATATTCTCAAAGGCCTTTTGAAAGAAACTCCTCTTAGATTCTGCAGGAGGAAATTACAGACAACAATTAGCTTAGGTTTGGCTTTTTCCATTGCATAGAGGCTTGTACCCTCCATCACAGTGCATGACACCAGTGTCACTGGATTGAGATAAACACTCACTGTGTGGTAAGTTATATTACTTAAGTAGTTTATAGAAGTGATGTCTTTTAAAAGCATTGTGTGGCTATGTGTGCAAATGAGTAGAAATTAGAGAAGACTGTAAAAATGACTATTGTAGATCTATTTCTGGTACTGTTTGTGTTTTTCTAGAAATATATGTAGAATACTCATGATTTTCCTATCATTTTGTTTTTGTACTACTCTTTCCATTGCTGAAATGGATCATTTCATATATGCATATTTTGAAGCCTTAATTTTAACAATTATAATAAGATACTGGTTGGCATATATGATTTAAAATTCTCACATGCCCTCACACACAAAACTCAAGAAAGAATTGAAATATTTAGGATCTTTGGCTTCCCATTTTGTTATAGTTACTAGTAAGTAAATTAACCTGAAAAAAAATTGTCTACTTGCAAGATATTTTCTTAGGCCCATTTTTTTCATTATAGTCAATATTTGTTGATATAATTGTTACTGAAAATAAACTAAAGAAAAGTGTATACCACCATTTACTTGCTGCACAATTTGAGCAGTGATAATTATCAAGAATGTTCAGGGGCTAGGGTATATCTAAATGACAGAACATTTGCCTAGTATGCACAAGGTGCTGTGTTTGTTACTCAGCACTGTCAACAAATGTCTATTGTGAGCTTGAAACAGGATAGGAAGGGCTGAAAGCATTACACATATGAACTCATTTAATCCCCAAAGTTTTTAATCATCCCCACTTTGTAGACAAAGAAACTGAGCCATGGAAATGTGAAATAATGACCACAGTTCCTCAGTTAGTGAGTGGGGGTAGCAGGAACTTCAAGGAACTCTGGCCTCAGCCTAGCCTTTTAAGCACTTAATACTGAAATACTATCTCTGACATACTGAACTTACCTCTTTCTGAGCCTCAATTTTCTCATTTCTGAGATGAGGCCAATAGTAAGAAAGTACGAGGACTTTCATGAAACTCTAAGATCTGGCATGTGCGATGCTCCACACAGGCACCTGTCCTCCTTGCCATCAATGGTGTAGACAGGGATGGTGCGCATGCTAAAGTAGGCCAGGGGTATCCTCACCTGCCAGCAGAGAGTGGACTTTCATATTTTATCTGTGAGTTTTATCTTCAAAAAGAGCAGTTTAACCTGACCCATTTCTATTTTCTTTTTATTTTAAACATCAGAAATGTATTTCTCACAGTTCTAAAGGCTGAGAAGTCCAAGATCAAGGTGCTAGTGGACTCTGTCTAATGAGGGTTGCTTTCTGGTTCATAGACAGTGCCTCTTGGCTTTGTCCTTATATGGTAGAAAGCTCATTTACTTTTTCTTTAACACATTTTATTTATTCATTTATATACGTAGATAATCATTAATCATTTATACAACAGAAATAAACTCTTTCAAATTGACCAAAGAAGCTTTATCTCCCCAGGTGCCCATATAACCCGCACCACTTTATCCAGCCTGCCCTCTCTGAAGGCCTCCACACTAGCCTCTCTATCCATCCTTGCCCGTGTGAGAATCTTTAGGCCACCTTTTTGTTTTCACCTTATCTTGGTTCCTCACCTCTTCTTGCTCATGCAGGTCCAGCCCCTCCATATTTTTCCCTGTTCTGTGTATACTCCTATATCATAGCTGGTCGCTTTCTGACTCCTCCAGAGCATTGCACTATTGTTTCTTCTGGATTTCCAATTCTCAGGTCAAATGTTACCTTCTGAGAGCCATTCTTGGGACTTTATATGCACTGGTACTCCCCCATCATATTTGCCCCTTTCCTGTCCCAAATCACTCATCGCACTCTGTACTGTTCTTGTTTTTCTTTCTTTCTTTTTTAACTCATTATCTGCATCTCTCTCTATTCTCCCTAGAATAGAATCTCCATGAGGCAGGGGACCTTGTTTGGCTTTCCTTCAGTAATCCCAAAGCCCAATGATCCTTTGTGCCTTGTAGACACTAAAAAAATACTTTCAAATGAATATATTGGAATAATATATGTGTCCAATGGTGGCACACTTCTGTAATCCAAATACTTAAGAGGCTGAGACAGAAGGATTATAGGTTTGAGGCCAGCCTCAGCAACTAGTGATTAGCAATTTAGAGCTTATTAGCAATTTAGACCTTATTTCAAAATAAAAAATAAAAGGGTTAGGGGTGTAACTCAGAGGTAGTATGCCCCTGATTTCAATCCCTAGTACATGTGTGCCCAAATCTTTTCTCTGACTTCTATGTGTCTCCATGACTCCCACAGATAAATGTAGATGGTAAGAATTTAAGCTAATTGGAGAAGACAGCATCATCTACACCTCCAAATTTCTTTGAGGAAAGATGTTATACTGAAAGAAGTGATATTTTTATGATCACCCTCATATTATTCACATAAAGATTTGAGGATTTTCTCTAATATGATTTAATTGGAATAGCATGGAATTGAATCAGAAATCTGTAAGTAGAAGTAGGGTCATTTTTTCTTTATTTAATTTAAGAATATTAATCAAACATAGCTGGCTTTCTGTGGTACCTTCTGTGCTATCTTAAATTCCAATCCTCTGGGTCAAACAAATAGACCAGGACTATCCCTATATCAGGAAGAAAGAGCAGTGAGTGTAAGTTTTCCTCTCTCTCCTTCATTTACCCAGTGATGCATCTGCAAAGCCTTGGTGGGTGGTTTAAATGTTAGTATTCAGAAAAGCAGACTTGGAAGCAACACCCAGCTGTATTTAAGGCCTGCATTTTCCTGGCAAATGTGTCTCCTGGGGCATACCTTTCTGGCGCCCAGACTTTTAAGCACCATTCATATTAAGCACAAATCAGCACACTTTTCACAAACCACTTAATGCTGTTTAAAACTCACAAGTAAATCATTTTAACTAAGCCCTTTGATATAGCTCTTCTCTCCAAACTGTCCCTATCTGGTTTTAAGCACTATTATAAAATTGTTTTAAAAATTTAGAGGGTGGCACACTTACATTAGAGCTGTTACATCTGTATAAATCATGCGTGTGGAGCAGGACTTTCTTCCCCCATACTGAGAGACCAATGCTTACAATTTTATATTGCACATACATACTTTGTGAGTGTGTGTGTGCTGGGGTGGGGGGCAGTTTGCATGCACCTGTGCACCTGGTTTTAATGCAGTGATTTCCAACTTCTTTTCTCTTGAAGTCAGTTGGGGGCCCTGATGCTCACAATGACACAGAAGCAAGATGTGCTCTCTGTGGCATATAGGCTGTAGATAGCATGATTTGGGGATTTCTCCTCATCTTCACTCAACCTGGGTTCTTCTATTATGCAGAGTTACCGGGGTATACAGCTACGTGTGAAGGGATAAAGCTAGGTCATATCCTCTTGACTCATTCCGTGAGCCATTTATATGTAGGTGAGCCTCTTAAAGTGACATTCAGTGTCTGCCTCCTTTCTCAGTGGCCACCTTTTAGTCCCTAATCAGCCAACATGTTTACTAGCACTGCAGAGTTTACCCAAAGTCCAGTGTTTTACAGGACAAGAGGAATCACTCTCTTTAGTCTTCTGTAATTTTCATTGTAGGAATCTTTTTCCTCTTTGGTTAGATTTACTCCTAAGTATTCTTTACAAAACATTTATTGGCGTATTATAGTCTCACATCATAATGTGGTTCATAGTGATAGTGACATATACGCGCATAGCACTTGGCGGGCTTTCCCCGCTCCCTCCCCACTTCCCCCTTCCCCATGCAAGATATTGAGATTGGCATTGGTATTCTCACATATGTACACAATGTCAATGAGAGTGTTTCCTTCATTAATTCTCCCTCTCTCCCACCTCCCTCCCCTCCCCTAGACCACCTCCCTTGTTCCACTGGGGTTTCTCCTCCATTATCTAAATTACCTCTTGTACCTGGATTACTCCCTATTTTCTTTCATATTCCTTAGTATTTTTTGAGGCTACTATGAATGGAATTGTTTTCTGGATTTCTTTTTCAGTGGATTCATGGTTGGTGTATAGAGAAACTAATGAATTTTTAAGTTAATTTTGTATCTGGCTACTTTGCTGAATTTGTTTATTAGCTTAAAAAGGTTTCTGGTTGAGTTTGGGGGGCCTTCTGAGTATAGGATCATATCATCTACAGAGATAATTTAACTTCTTTTCCTATTTGTAATTTTCTTCTCTTGCCTTATATCTCTGACTGCATTGAATAGGAGAGGTGATAGTGGGCATACTTGTGTTGTTCCTGATTTTAAAGGAAATGCTTTCCGATTTTCCCCATTCAGTGTGATGCTAGCTTTGGGTTTATCATATATTATAGTCATAGTGTTTCCTCTATCCCTAATTTCTTTACTGTTTTTAACATGAATGAGTGTTGAGATGATCATGTGATTTTTGTCTTTGGTTCTATTTATGTGATGAATTGCATTTATTGGCTTGCATATATTGAACCACACTAGCACCCCTTGAATGAAACCAATTTGGTTGTGGTGCAGTTTTCTTTCTCTCTCTCTCTCTCTCTCTCTCTCTCTTCTTTTTTTGTGCAATGTAATTTTACATAATATTGGGCTAGAGAGTGTCAGAAAAATACATGCACACAGCTCTTGATGCCTTCCCCACCGGTCTTCCCACCGCACACCCTCCCCACACATGACTTTGAGAGTGGAATTGGTCATTTTGTATACATTCATAGCATTATTTCAACTATTCCATTCTTTATGACTTCACCCTCCCTCCTCTCATCCCTAATCCCCCTCAGTCACTCCCCTGGAGTCGCTGCTCATCTATCTGATGTTACCCTTATTTCCGAATCTCTATCTTCCACATATAAGAGAAAACATACATCTACTCGTTTTTGAGATTTGCTATACTTGCTTCGTATAATATTCTCGAGTTCCATTCATTTTCCTACAAATGGCGTGATTTTGTTCTTTATGGCTGAGTAAAATTACATTATGTGTATATACCAAAGTTTTGTGATCTGTTCATCTGTTGATGGACACCTAGGCTGGTTCCATAATTTGGCTATTATAAATTATGCTACTATGGACATGGATATGCAAGTATAGCTATAATATTCTGATTTCATTTCCTCTGGGAAGAGGCCCAGAAGCGCTATCACTGGGTCACATGGCAGTTCCATTCCCAATCTTCTGAGAAACCTCCACACTGTTCTCCATATTGGCTGTACTAGTTTGCAGTCCCATCAGCAATGTAATAGAGTTTCTATTTCCTCACAACCTTTCCAGCATTTATTATTATTTGTGTTCTTGATGATTACCACTCTGACTGGAGTTAGATGGAGGGTGATCTCACTGTGAAATCTGTCACCTCATTTGTCACCAGGATTGATTCGGCAGATCTGACTGGCTAGGCAGGTGTCCCCATCCTCCCTCACCACTCCATGTGTGTCTCTTCTGAAGCTGCCTGCTGGGTCAAAGAAGACGACCTTCACCAATAGAGGAAGACCCATCTTCCATCAAGAGTATACAAGTAGATGTGCTCCCCTGCTAGAATCTCCAAACAAGTAGTCTTCTTAATGTGGTTTTGAATGTGAGGCTCTTTCCTTCCCCTAATTCAGGCCTCACAGATCTGGCCCAGCTGTGGGCAGCCCTTTCTTCTCTCAAGTGCCCTCCAGACTACAGCTTGACTGAGTTTGTTGATCACTTCTGAAGAATGAAAGTTAGCCGGTCGTGGTGGTGCACTCTTGTAATCCCAGTACTTGGGAGGCAGAGACCGGAGGATCTGGGTTCCCGGCCAGCCTCAGCTACTTAGTGAGGCCCTCCACAACTTCGTGAGACCTGGTTTCAAAATAAAGTATAAAAAATAGGGCCGGGGGTGTAGCTCGGAGGTAAAACCCCCCTGGGTTCAATCCCCAGTACCACAAAAAAAAAAAAGAATGAAAGTTTATAAGTACACACATTTTAATTGATGACTTAAACAAAAGTAAAGATAATGAAGCAAGTAAGGGTTTTCGGTTCTTTCTATAGTCTGTATTACATAACTGGAGTTCAGGGGTACAATCATGACCTCATGATGACTGCTCAACCACTGTTTTCCCAAAGTAGCTCAGTCACAAGGATTACACAAGGATTTTGTTAGAAATACAGATACCCAGACCCCTCCCCAGGAAATTCTGATGCAGCAGATCTCAGGTGGATCCCTGTGATCCAGAATTTTTATTAGCACACAGGTAATTCACATAACATGGCAGGTGTAGTAAACACAGCTGTTGAGGATTAGCATTTCCCCTCAGGGTTAATGGGACAGAATTTCACTCTCCAGGTTTGTATCAATTAACTCTAATTACACAGTTTATTCATAACTTGCGTCAGGTTCTTTCATTTACATGAAACTAGATATGCTTAGGCTTTCCCAAATGGGGTTAATTGTATGGTTACCTACAACAACGAGAGAGGCAAGAATCTCTCAAATAATAAGGAAAAATAAATAAATAAACAAACAAGGATACCAAGTCTCCAGGAGACTGAATTAGGCAGTTGTACTAGATCAGGCAGATGCAGAAATTTTACCAGCTATGATTAACATACCTCACTTTAATGTGCTCACACTGGATTTCACCCTCCTCTCCTACCTCCTGCCTTATGTGTCTTGCTTCACCTCCTGACCCAAGTGGATAACTACTCACACTTTGATCATAAAGAGCACAAAATTTAATACAATCCATGGACCCTTCCTCTATCTGTTGAATAAATAACCATTTAATCTGAAGTAGCATTTCCAAATGTCCATTGATTTTTCTCTCCATCCTTGACTTTTTAAAGAATCAGTCTATTTTTACACATTTAATACTTAAATTTAAATTTATGAAATGTTTAGGTCAAAAGTTATTCTCCTAATCACTGGAGTAAATATATGGTGTGTGTTAGAGGGGGCGGGTCATGTGGTGTTCTGAGTTCGAACACACCTTAGTTTTAAATGGTTCCCCTTAACCCAAAACCCACACTGAAGAAAGACAGAGAGGGGAGAAACAGAGACAGAGACAGAGACAGACATGAGGAAGAGAAGAATAAGGGAAGGAAGGAAGAAAAAACAGAGGAAACAAAAATTCATCAATTAATTTCATGCTTGTTTGGAGAAAGAGGCAGCATGATGTGTGTGTGTGTGTGTGTGTGTGTGTGTGTGTGTGTGTTACTAGGGATGGAATCCAGGGGCATTCTACCTCCAATATATACCCCAGCATTTTTATTTATTTATTTTTATTTTGAAATATGGTCTCACTAAGTTGCTGAGGGTCTTGCTAAGTTGTTGAAACTGTCCTGAAATCTGCATTCCTCCTGTCTCAGCCTCTCAAGTACTGAGATTACAGGTGTACACCACCACACTTGGCCAACATGAATTTTTATTAGTGTTTGTTGCTTAACTTGCATAAATAAAAAACCCAGTATAAGTCATTACTTGTACTAGGAACCCAACATTTTCTTTAAAGTAATCCATTTTGGTATAAAAAAATACATAAATGAGTTAAGGTAAGCAAATATAAAGCACTTCGATTTCTGTCATCTTAAAATCTTTGCAAAGTCCTCTGGAGTGTAGTGTGATTCTTCCACCTTGCTTATTAGATGAGTATTTTCCACAAAGAACCATCATAGTCCCCCCATCCACATATTTGCTTTCTGCAGTATCATTTACATGTGATCAACTGCAGTCCAAAAATATAAAGTGAGAAGTTCCAGAAATAAACCTTAAATTGTGTGCAGTTCTAGCAGTATAATGAAATCTTACACTGTCCAGCTTCATCCTTCCTAGGACATGGATACCCCTTTGTCCAGAATATCCATGTGGGATCTGCATCTGCCCATCAGACGTAGTAGCCAGTTCAGTTATCAGGCTGACTGCTGTGGCAGCACAGTGCTAGTGTTCAAGTAATCTTTATTTTACTTAATAATGTCCTAAGCCCAGGAGGACTGAGAATGGTGATTTGGATATGCCTAAGAGAAGACAAAAGTTCTTCCTTTAAGAGAAAAGGTAAAAGTTCTCAACTTATTCAAGAAAGAAATAAAATCATATCCCAAATTTGCCAAGATCTATGGCAAAAAAAAAATCTTCTCTCTGAAATTGTAAAAAAGGAAAAAGAAATGTGTGCTAGTTTCACTGTCACACCTCAAACTGTGAAAGTTTCAGCCAGGACACATGATAAGTCCTTAGTTAAGGTGAGAAAGGCATTAAGTCCATGCAGGTATAGAAAAAAACCACAGTACACATAGTGTTTGCTACTATTTATGGTTTCAGGTATTCACTGAGGTCTGAGAATGTATCACCTGGGGATATGAGGAACTATACCCACATTAGTTTCCTAGTATCAAAAAGTGTTTAACCAATATGAACAGTTGATATTCATATCCCATATGCAAATACATGTATATTGTGCATAGATTAATTTTGTACAGTTGATTTCAAATATGTCTCTCTTTAAAAATTTATCTTAAGAAAGAGTATCTATTAGAACATTACAGAACAAGATGATATTTGAAGTAAAGTATGAAAAATGCAGTCAGACTTTTTGGCACACATTTCCCCAATCAATAACTTAGTCTCAAATTTGGGCTTAAGCCAGGTTTACATGTAAGCCTTTGTGTTTTAAACTAGCAGGCTTATTTCTGGTGATTTCTCAAGCCTGAAATAAAAAGCAATTACAGAAAATACTTACTTTCATCAGTTTTTAATCACATGTTGGCCTTTGGTGATTTATAAAAACACTTCATGAGATAATATGTCTCCATGTCTTTAGCAAAGAGCTGTTGTCAGTATCTGTATCTCCAGCCATAATATAATATTAAGCTTCCTTTTATATACTTGTATTGGTGCATTGTAATTATACATAATGGTGAGATTCAAAGTGATATAAACATACATGCGCATATCACTTGTGTTTCCCTCCAGATCCCATCCCACTCCACCCTTCCTACCTCCCCATACATGTTATTGAGATTGGTAGTGATATCCACATGTGTGGACATAACCTTATCTGAACTTGCTCAATCCTTCCTTTCCCTCCCTCCCTCCCCCAATTCCCTTCCACTATTCTACTCCTTTCTCTCTTCATTTGGCTGAAGTCCCTTTTGTTTTCTATTTTTGTTCTAGCTTCTACATATGAGGAAAAACATATACCCTTGACTTTCTAAGTCTGACTGATATCACTTAGCATAATAGTCTCTAATTCCATCCATTTTCCTGCAGGTGACCTAATTTTGTTCTTCTTTATGGCTGAGTAAAATTCCACTGTTAGCACATTTTTGTTATCGATTCATCTGACAGATACCTAGTTGGTTCCATAATTTGACTATTGTGAATTGTTCTGCTATGAACATGGGTATGCATGTATCACTATACTATCCTAACTTCAACTCTTTTGGAAAGATACTGAGTGCTGCTACGGCTGGGTCAAATGGTGATTCCATTCCTAGTCTTTTGAGAAACCTACATACTGATCTCCATAGTGATTGTACTAGTTTACAATCCCACCAACAGTGTATGAGTACCTATTTGTGCACCTCCTTGCCAGCATTTATTATTGTTTGTATCTTTGATAATTGCCATTTTAATTAGAGTTAGATGGAATCTCAGTGTATATTTAGAAATTGTGGCTACCACATCACTCCTAGATAACCTCAGCCTATTAAATACAGTTTCCAAGTTCACCTAATGTAAAGCAGAGACTGCATATCCTATCCTATGAGACTAATGTGCCTAGAGCATCATTTTCTACAAGTATATTAGTCTGCTCTAAACTTTTACTAGTCTCACAGGCCAGTAATTCACAATCCTTTGCAATAAAATTATTTCCAAACCACATGGAGAAGGAAGGGAGAATGTAAATTTAATATTCATGCTTATTTGGCAACAAATTAAAAATGCACATTTGATGGGAAGGCTTCTTCAAGCTGCTAAAGTAAAATAAGTCATCAGAAAATAACAGAACATCAAAGTTGCCTCCCAGCTTTTCCCAAGGATTTGCTATTTCATTTACTTTTCAAAACCATACTGCAAGCCTGGTGTGGTGGCACACACCTGTAATCCCAGTACTTGGGAGACTGAGATGGGAGGATCACAGGTTCATGGCCAGCTTTAGAAACTTAGCAAGGCCCTCTGCCACTTAGTAAGACCCTGTTTCAAAATTTAAAAAAAATAGGGCTGGGGGTGTGGCTCAGAAGTAAAATGCCCCTGGGTTCAATTCCCAGTACCAAAAAAAATACTGCCTTTTCCAAGGAAATCAACAAAACTAAAATGGTTTTCTATTAACCATTGGTGGAATGTTTTCTATTAGCCATTGAGATATAGAAATTTAATTTTTCTAAGTCTCTGGGGTAGGAAGTAGCTTTATGATTCTGATAGATCTTAATTCCCTCCGTCCCTCATATTAAGAGAGCAGACATTCCCCATAACAGTGGGAATCTTAGATGTCATTCATTCTAACTTCGTCAAACTTAGAGTGTGAAAATGGTATAGTGACTTACACAACTTCATGAACTTCACTCTCCTAATTTCCAATCAAGTGTCTTTCCAGAATGTCATTCTGCTCTTGTATAATGAGACTCGGGTTTATTTTCCATGAGAATAAAGGGGGTAGAGTTAAAAAAAAGAGATTTTTCTGGATGCAGAGTATCATTATGCTGATATGAAGGAATGTTAGTAAAAATGGAAAAAAACCTGCACAGAATAAAAAAGAAGTTATTCCTGATGATTGACTGAAAGGGAAAGAAATCATAAAAAGCTTGAATGACAGGCAAATGAATAATGTGATGAGATAAATCAAACTTTGGCTCTACTGAGATCAAAAGAAAGAGTGTAGGGAATGAAAGATGATGGCTGGGTGTACCACTCATTTTGGGAATCATTTAGAAATCTTGAGATAAAAGGTGTGTTCCTTAAGTTTTTAGGGATTGAGAGATCCATGCATTGTCACAAGACATTATTAAAACAGCTATTCAATTTTCATGTAATGAGACAAAATGCACATTGTATATTAGCAGCAAAATTACACCCTCAGTGATTCCTATGTATTTTCCTTCAATAGTAGGTCAATTGAAATTGTGAGTGAGTATCAAAGGACAGAGATGGGCATTGTAGAAGAATCTTAATTGGGAAGCAATTTTTAAAGAAGTCCTCCATTTGTTCCTTTGTCAGAATTACCAAGAGTCTATAAGATGAGCTAGCTGATAGGTTAGCTAGAAGTTGTCATCTGTAAATGAACTGCATGTGTTCCTTCTGGTCCCCTTGCACTAGTATTTACTGAAATACAGAGAAACTACTGCAGGATTTTAAAGGTTGAGTCTAATTATCCAGGGATATCTCAGCATATATTGTAGCTATTTAAAAGCAAAGAGATTTTGTGTCATCAGACTATAATGCGAATGCAATATCATTCACCTTTTGTTATATTCAAAGATAACATTGGGAGAAGTGATTGCTTAAATTACAAAGAAACAAATAGCTATCATTATTTCTGAATTATACTACATGACAAAATATGATATATGAGCATCCCAAAGATAAGATATTTTCAATAATAAAGAAGCTCTCTTCCAAATGGGATTCCCATATTTACAACAGGTTTTTGCATTGGGTTGGGTTTGTGCCTATTTGTGTTATAGATTTATCTTTTTATGATTGAAACATTAAGTTTTTATTCATGTAACAGAAATTTTATTACTCTATGTAGCTGTTCCAGTGAATAATTTACATTTATTGAGTGTTTATGTGATGCAAATGATGCTAATTTAATCTATGAAATATCCTTTGAGGCAATTATTTTTATTGTCTGACTTTGCAATCGAAAATACTGAGATTAAGAGAAGTGACATAGTTGCAGAAGGCCACAAAGACATATGGTAAATATTAGCCATTAAATCTTGTGGACTCAGGGCCTCCGCATTTGTTTAAATTTAATTTTATTTTTAATTGGTACATAAAAACATAAAACTTGTACAGATTAACAGGATACCATGTGATGTATTGATTATTAATACACACATGCATTGCATAATATTTATTTATATATGTATGTACGTATGTATGTATTTATTTATTTATTTATTTATTTATTTATTTATTTACATGTGTGGTTCTGGGGACTGAACCCAGGGGCATTCTATCTCTGAGGTACACCCAGTCCTATTTTATTTTTTATTTTGAAACAAGGTCTCACTAACTTGCTGAGAGCCTGGCTAGGCTGATCTCAAACTTGCAATCTTCCTGTCAGCCTCCCAACTACCAACATTTGCAGGACATCCAGCCTGGCACATTGTATAATAGTTAAGTCAGGTTAAACAAATCTGTCTCCTGGAACATTTATCATTTCCTTCCTTTTCTTTTCTCCTCCTCCTCCTCTTTCTCTTCCTCCTCCTCCTCTCCTCCTTCTTCTCCTCCTTCTTCTTCCTGTATATGTGCACATGTGTGCATGCTAGCTCAGGACTTTCTACATATTATGTAAGTACTTTACCACTGAGCCACATCCCTAGCCCATCTTATCAATTCTTAATTGTGAAAACATTCAAAAGCCTTCCTTCTACCTCTTTGAAATATGTAGTTCATTATTATTATTAATATTTACTCTTTTAACTAACAGATATTAGTTCCAACCCTTGTCTGTATATCTTTCTTTGCTGGAGTATTATTCATTTCACATCACATTAGTATACCTTAGCTCTCCCTTTACTTGATTTTAGAAACTTTCTTTTAGACCTCGCTCTTGCTGAGGAACAAATTGCCCCAAAACTCAGTGGTTTCAAGTGATGAGCACTTATTACTATCCAGGAGTTCTTTGGGTCAACAAGTGGTTATATGGTCTACCCCCTCATTGTCTACAGTCAGCTGTAGGCTGAGTCAGTAGATCTGCTAATCTTGGCTGGTTTCATCCATATATGTCTCATCACATCTGTCACATCTGTTGTCACAACTAGGTTGACTTAAGTCTGGTCACATTGTGTCATTTTCTAGTGGATTAGCCAGACTCGCTCACTCGGTGGTATGCGAGGCACCAGGAGAATGGGGGAAATTTTGCAAGGTCTCTTAAAGCCTACCTGCACGAGCAGCTCGACACCACTTGCTGTATTCTTTTAGTCAAAACAAGTCAATGAGGCAGTCCAGATCAAAGAGTTTAGAAGAGATAAGGGGAAGAGCTGCCAAGTGGCATTGCCAAAGGAAATAGAGATAGGGAAATATTTGCAGCCAGTTTTGTAAATAATTTATCACAGAACTGAAAGAATTACCTTAAGAAATTTAAGTATCTTGATTACAGGTAAAACAAAATACTGACTATAACCAAATTCTTTCCTCACTGGTTCCTTTCCCTCATGGTCCCATCTGGGGTACCAAAATGATTCAGGTGTCTTCTTATTGATTTCTTGTCTGGTGGATTTTGACAAATGAAGTCCAAAGATTAATAGAAATATGAAAGTTGATTTTAAGTCAAGGAAAGATAGAAGACAAAAACAGCTTCCTCCACACAAGGGTGTGGGGGCAAATAGAGTAACCATTGAAGATCTTGGGAGGTGGGTTTTTAAACCTTATTGAGGTTCCCCATTTGCTCCTTTATGATTGGTCAGAACTGGGTCTTGGGGGAACAATGTGTTTTGTCCAATTCCATCCTTAATTTGAATTGTTATCTTGTGAGCTGGGACACTCTAATCTCACTCATGGTGCCATTTGTCTCTCACCTCCCTGTTCACCTCTCTTAACACTTCCTGTTCTTAAGTCCTCTACCCTGCCTCAATACCAGTGAGGCCAAGAGTGATCAAGTACCTGGCCCAAGTTCACAGAGAGGTATTGGCAGAGTTAATACCATCCTAAGATGCCCAAGATCATGACAGTGTGAGCATTGAAAATTCATCTCCCCAGCAACTTCCTAGAAAAGGATTAGGGTTTCATTAGGGTTTCCTTTTGGCTTTAGCATTTGATCTATGTGGTTAAGGAGATAGTAGTGTAAGATCAGCCTACCCTAGCACCTTTGTCTTCCACTAGCATATTTGCTAACTTTAATTACTTTGTCCACTGATTAGCTTTGTCTATTGTTTAGACCGTACTTTTTTCCCCAGATGTTTCAGGCATCTTACAAAGCACTATACATCTCAACATAAGCCTATGTTGCTATTTCTCAAGATTCCCTGTACCTTAATGTTTCTGAATGTTTATTCTTTCTTGTTTGTGCTTAGTCTCTCTTTCTCTCCACCTACCTACCTACCTACCTAGAGTGAACTTTGTTCTTTTCCTTTGTTCATTCCATTTATAGTTCCCAATTACCTTCTCTGGGATGTCTCCCCACTTGGAGAATTAATTGCTACCTCCTCAGTGCCCCCAGGACACTTGATCTCTATTTTGATCAGAGTACTTAATCATATTACCTCTGCCAAGTTGTCTGATTACCTCTGCCCTTTACACCTTTAATCTCCTTTATTTAAAATAATGCTCCTCATCCAATAGGCACTCAGTAATTTATTCTATTAGTTTTGCTGACAAATTGAATGAACAGTCTATTTTCCTGTGGTAAATTGAAAAATGAGGATTTTCTCTTCCTTTACTGAAAATCTTTTGGTTATTTTTTAGTTTCAGTTATGCATTTAAAACATTTTTATCTTTTCTCCCAGTGTATCTCCTGCCTGAAGCAATGAATTTCCTCTTCTAATTTGCTATTTTATAATTGGCTGTGAGTTCCAAAGCTCAGAAACCAGTGTCAGTCCTAACCCAATATATTATAACCTCTTCATTGGAATGTGAAGTGCTTTTGTTTGAAGTCCTGTATTCATGTATTCACATATGTACTTTGCAATACCTGTGTTGGCTTAAAGTCCCCACAGAGTACAAACAAATAATGAGCACATAATAGGTGCTCAGAGCACACTGGGTGTGGCCGCTCACACCTATAATCTCAACAACTAAATGTCTTGGGAGGCCAAGACAGAAGGATTGCAAGTTCAAGGCCAGTATCTGCAACTTAGTGAGATTCTGTCTTACACAAAAAATAAAAAAGGACTGGGGATATAGCTCTGTGGTAGAGTGCCCTTGGTTTTCATCCCCAGTACTGCAAAAAAAAAAAGTGCTCAGTGTACTTTCCAGTTGGTTGCTCACCTGTGTCTGCACTCCCACACATCCTCGGGACCCTTAAGCCTCATCCCTTCTGGGAGACTTTCTCTGACCCAGCCCCTCCCTCTTCAGTCAGGACTCTGCATGCTTCTAACATACCACCTATTCTTTTCTACTGTCATAAAATGCTAGTCTTTTCATCCACTATTCTGTAAAGTCTTTGCCATCCATAGACTATTTACTTTTGCCCGGTTCATGGTACATACGCAGTCTTTGTTTATTGGTAGGCTGACTAGAGATAACAAGGAGCTGCACTTTTTTTTTTTTTGAACCCAGGGGCATTCTACCTCCGGGCTACACCCCCAGCCCTATTTTTTAGTCTTTATTTTGAAACAGGGTCTCACTAAGTTGCAGAGGGCCTCACTAAGTAGCTGAGGCTGGCCGAGAACCCAGATCCTCCGGTCTCAGCCTCCCATGTACTGGGATTACAAGCATGCGCCACCACACCCACATTTCAAAGAGCTGGAGGATAGTATGTTGAAGGCTTTCACCACATAGAAATGATTCATGTTTGAGGACATGAATGTGTTTAACCTGATTTGACATTGTACAGTGACACATGTATCATCTCACCTCCTTAATATGAACATTGTTTATGTTTTATGTAATAGTTTAAATAAATTTACATTAAAACACAGTTTCAGAGAAAAATGTAATTTAAAGAAAAAGAGTATTTTAAACTTCTTCTTGGCTTGAGTTAAGTATGTAATAGCTTTTCCATATTCAGAACAGCCTGTGTCTTTCCCAGAACCTGGCAAGCATGTGTAATTACAAGACTTATCTGGCGAGAAGAGGAAATGTCCAGCTATTAACATGCTATTCCCTAATTTACTCTACCTGACTTTTTAGCTTAGACTTAGACATCTCCTTAGAGTACATGAGTCTAAACCATGAGTAGAATGGTGTTTTAGTCAACATTCTCACTGCTGTGGCCCAGTAAGACTGACCACATACAATTTAGAGGAAGGAAGGTTTATTCATCATAGTTTCGGAGATATCAGAGGTTCAGTCCATGTCAGCCCTTGTCTGCAGAGCTCAGGGAATGGCAGCAAAAAGCAGAAAGGGAGAGAGCATGGACTCTGCTCTCACATCACAGAGGCAGGAAGCAAGGCAACCAGCAAACAAGGGGATTCAAAGACAAAAGCACAGTCCCCAAGTCCACACCCCCAGGCATCCACCTCCTCCAACCACACCCCACCTGCCTAGAGTACTATGCAGTAAATGCATTTCAGCCCTCGTGAATTAATTATATCAACTCTGAACATTAGTACATGAGCTCTCCAGAGGACATGCTATATCTAACCATAACAGATAGATTTCCCACTTTGCTGTATCCGTATTGATAAGACATTGAGAGGTCATCAGAAAGATATCAAGAAAGATGTGGAGCTTTAATTAGTCCTATAATGATAGGTAGAACTTAGTTTGGTAGAAGAAAATGAAAAGATATTTCAAATAAAGGAAATAAAAGCACCCAGTGAATAAAGTGAGAATAACACAGTGTGTTCCTTTAAGACTGAGGACTCTCACATGCATAAAGTAGAGGATGGAGATGGAGGTTTGAATTGACCTGATGGTGATTGAAAAAAAGCTGAGAGATACACAACTGGTCAATATGTGAGTAGAAGAGGAACATGCAAAAGTGGAATTTATAAAGGATTAGTGGAAAAGACCAGTGACAAAAACATCCCCATTAAACAGACATAGTATTCTAGCAGTGAGAATGGGAAGGAAAGGCTGTACCTAAAAAGGGTGGGAACAAAGTGAGTTTATATTTCTGAAGGAAGGGACAGACCACTTTCTGGCTTGGCTCTTGCTGCTCAGTCATGCATCTCTTTTGCTCCAGTGACACAATTTCTTATGTTCAACCGAATTTATTCCTTCCCTTTGTATTCCATGGTCTTTGGTCATGTGGCTGCCTCTGCTTGAACCCTACCCTCAACTCCTAAGAACTCCTTTGCATCCTTCATGACTCAGATTCTTCTTACCCCCAGGCATGGTAGCACACACCTGTAATCCCAGTACTTGGGAGGCTGAGGCAGGAAGATTGCAGGTTTGTGGCCAGCCTCAGCAACATAGCGAGACTCTATTTCAAAATTAAAAAAAGTAAAATGGGTTGGTGTTATAGCTCAGAGGTTCAATCCGCAGTACCACACATACACACACAAATACACACACACACACACACACACACACACACACACACACACAATCTTACCCACTCACTCCAAGCTGCTTAAATGGACATCACTGTATCTCCTTCTTTTGTTTTTCTAATTAGGGCCAATTACAATGATTACTCCTCATCTACTGTTTGCTGAATAATAGTCATCTTAATAATTAAAAAGTGAATGAGTTAAATGGCTGAATTATGTTATTTACAGTGAGAGTACAATTGCACAGAGCTATTGTTTTCATTAGGAATGTGATGAATTATTTGGGATATGATGGCAGATGGGAGAAAGGACTCTTTCTTGAAACATGTGATCACCAACTAGGCATTCAAAACAGAACCTCTGCTTAAAGGCTGAATTTGAACACCATTAACTTAGACATGATGAGATACACACACACACACACACACACACACACACACACACACACAAACAAGTGAAAAACACATTTGAAAAGGATGGAAGATGAAAAAAATAGAGCCGTGCAATAAGAGAGGCAGGAGAAAGGATTGAAAATACAGTTTTCTGGAGGACTGACAAAGAGGTGAAACAGTTATAGTAAAGTGAGCAAAAACTGAAGAGAGAATAATTTAGGATTTATCAACTATTGAATCATCGATGGGAAATATTTAAAAGTACAGTTTCAGTAAAAAATATTACTGAAATGCATATTTTATTATATGTTTTATTTATCCAAAAGTATAAAAACATTACTCAGGAAAGGATTTTTATTCATGAGTGTTAATAACCATTGGTTATAATATATATTTCTTCCTTCTCTGTTACTACCAATCTGAATGTTAGCACTAAACTCAATGTGATTAATTAAGAGACATGAATTCTGTCTTTAACTAGCTGTATAATTTTGAACAGCACATAGAATAATCAAATCTCTACATTTACACATCATTTTACTCTCACCCAATATAAGAATTCCCCCTATAGACTCTTTGACCATTTATTTTACTTTTTCTCATGTCAATTTTTCTGCTTCTAAATGAAAATACTTGGACTTGCAGCTCTAACTTCTTATTAGATGAATTTGAAGATAGTCACTGAGTCAGATACTTCAGCCCATTCTGCATGCACTGTACAATATTTTAAATCATATGTTACTTTTTAAGTGAAATATTTTTAAAATGTTAGTAAATGCAGAAAATCAATAAGCAAGAGTAATTAGCATGTGTACCTTTCTTATACCATATCGACTTTGCTTGAACTTAAAAGTCTGTTAAAAAAAAGAAGTTAATATTTTTGTTGACACTTCAGTAGTTACAAATGAGTCTTTGCTAGTTTTCCTCCTGATTCTAGCATTTTGCCTAATTCTGATTTCACGCGTCGGTGCGTTCTGAACAATCCGTGTCTTGGAGCTCATCGTGTACTAATTTTGCTCTGACAACCTTGTAATGGGAATTTGAACACTTATTATATTTTTCTTGTTAAAGCCAGGGAAAAAAACATTCCCGGTGTTTATAGCTCTCTCACCTTGCCTCGATGAGGTGAGGTTTGATGTAGCTATTTCCTTTTGCTTTGAAATCACATTTTTAATAACACTACTACATACATGCTCAGTGTTTCATGTTCCATCTGTGAACTCACTCACCTTGGGAAGGAGTGGCTGTAATCCTGCAAAGCCTGCTTTGCTCCAGTCAGTATGGGGTTGAAAGTAGAGTCCAATTTAATTACTTATACTCTACCTAGCAGCCCTATAGGTGCTGTGAGAGAAATATGAGCTATAATTACACCACCTTTTCAGTGTGTGTGTGTGGGGGGGGAATTTCTACTAGAAAGGCTTCTGTAACACAGACTCCTTGACTTTAACTCAGCAACTTCTGTAGCCTAATGATTTTTCCCAGTATATCTGCAAGAGGTTACAGAGATCTTTGACTTACAGTAGATGAACATCAAGATCTAAATTATAAAGTAAATTGAATATGTGAACACCTTTATGAAATCACAAATTTTATTTTATCTCTTATTTTATTACATAGAACTGGAAATTATGCGATTATTCAATTATTTGTTTCTTACACATTACTTTAAAAACAACTCAGAGAAGACAAGGTGAAAAATATAACTTTTTAAAAAGAATAGTTTTCAGGTTTTTCACTATAGTTAGTTATTGTAGGAAAATATAGCAAAGTATTAACCAAGCTCATCCTTATGTAAAGGAAACAGTTGACTTTAAATAGTTTACATAGATCAGCAGATAGACTCTCAGGGTTTTCCTTTGAGGAGAATAGGCATGTGATAATACACATCTAGATGAAACTATTATTACTGGATTTTATCTCTCTACCAGTTTTGTACCTGATTTTTTTAGTACTACTCAAGAGTTCTGTACTATGCTTCTACCAAACAGATCATGTGTTCCCTCTCCTTTTATTCCTATGTAAGTGTTCTTCACCATAACTGCGCCTTAGAATTTTCATATTATATTTCACATGAGCTAGCAAAGGAGCAGAGTAGGATACACACTTGCAGTAGCTCCCTGATTAGGACAGGACAGTGTATCGTGCACTGATGTAGGCAGATATCATCCTCATCACAATTGGAAAATAGGTTTTGTAATGCCTGTATTGCAAGTAAGGAGATTCACACTCAAGGGTTAAATTATTCAAAGGGGTCACTTCAACCAAAAGGTTTGCTTAAGCTTGCCCGGGGTTACTCTGCTGCTGGGGAAGGGAAAGGGAGGACTGGAACACAGGTGGGTGGTATTTGGCTTCAAACTTCAGCTCTTCCTATCACATCCCTATCATGAAGAAGATTCTAGGCAGCAGAATACTTAGGTTTTAGCAGTTCTTTCTAAGAGAGATACACAAGCTGAGACATTAGTCAGAGAAATATGTTGCACCAGTATGGCCAGAAGCACAGCAAATTATGACCTCTGGGAGGTTTTCAGTAAGTCAAAGAATGCCTCAGGTTGCCTATCTTCTGGGACAATTTTTATAGCTACATAGCCAAAACACAGCTCAGAGTGTCTCCGTGGCTTATACACCTCCTCAAATACTCCTACAATGTCTCAAGAATTTACAGGTACAAACCATTATAAGAAAGAAGGGACTCATGCTGTAAGGTGACCACACACATGACACTTTCCCCTAAATCGCCCATTGTTCTGAATCTGCCATGGATGAGTCTTTAAGCACTTATTCTCTATTTGACCTCCTTTCCTTCCTGTTTTTCTCCTCTCCATTGTATGTGTCACCTAGATCCCATCCTTTCAGACCTCTCAGGCCTTCTTCTCTTCCTGGTTCCAACTCAGGACAAAATCCCCACAGCCAGTGCCCAAGGCTCCACAGCAGCAGCAAATCCTTATGCTTAAAGGCAAATCTTTAAGACAATCAAATTCATCAAAGAGAAACATCTCTTAATCAAACTCTTCTCTCACAACATTGACTACAATTGACTAAAATTTATAGTGATTTTTTTATACTTGGGATTGAACCCAGGGGCATTCTGTCTTCCAGCTATACAGCCATCCCTTTTTATTTTTTGTTTTGAAACAGGTTCTTCCTAGATTATTGAGGCATGCCTGGAACTTGTGATCCTCCTGTCTCAGCCTTCCAAGTCCTGAGATTATTGGCATGTGCCACCTGGCTATAGTAGAATTGATGCTCAATTACACACAAAGTGTTTTTAGTGGAATCTTAAGACATTAGCCCACCAATCACAAAGTTCGCCATTTATGAGTATGCCTTAGCTTATGTAAATTCAAACCAGTGTTTCTGATCAGATGGTGACTGTCTTGCAAAGGGTGATTCAAAGGCTTGATTCTTTTGCAAGTTGCACCACTCCCATTTTTACATCAAACCTTAACAAGGAAAATGGCATGAGAGTTTGAATAGACCGGGCCTGCAATGACAGCCATCACATCCCCTGGAAGTATACTTGCCATACCTAAGTGCCAGGAAATCAGAGAATGAGGACTCCTGGATGGCATGGCATGGTATAGAATGCATTCTCAACCGGAATGCTTCATCAAACTGGGTGTACAGAAAAAGGAGAGGGGTTTGTAAACAGATAGCTAGACTATGTGATACAAATTCTATCTCTTTTTAAAGATGAACCAAAGATTCCCTTTCCTTTAGTTTGGGCATTTTGCAATGGAGGGAAAGGGAGCATCTGAAAGGAAAGAGGGGAGAGAGAAAAATAAAATTTGAATTAAAGAAGATTCTAATATTGAAATTTAAGAAACAAAAGCATTTATACTAGAACCCATCCTTAAAGTGAATTTTCAGTTTAAATTGCACATTATATGAGTTAAAACCATCATATAACAAAAAATAATTTCTGTACTGCATTGAAATGTAAGAACTAAACCCAGCTGTTTGGACGATGGTTAGACTATCCAGATTTGACCACAGATATTTGCCTATAATACCACTTTAAATTGTTTCTGGGTGAAAACAGAAAATAATAAGGGTCTCTCTCTATCTATGTCTCTATCTCTTTCTCTCTCTCTCATTATAAGGTATTTGAATAAAATGGTGTCTCCAATAAAACAATGTGAAATCAAACATCCTACTGTTGTCAAAGACACATGAAATATTCTATATAACATTTTACATTCAAGAACTTCCTGGGCCACTTCTAAAGGGCAATCAACTCTGAAAGTCATTTCATTTTTTTTTTTTTTTGGCATTTGGAGGACACACTAACTACTCTCATACCTATTTATGCCTAATTATAAAAATAGATTCACCCAGATTTAGTAGGTCTGGCATGTGGATTTAGTGGATGTAGAATTACTATTTTTTGAACATAGCTCAGACATTAACAAAGTAGACTAATAATAAACTTAGACTAATAAAAGTATCCCCAAGACCACTTTTCCCTCACTCCTGTCTAGCTTACAAACTTGTTAGTAAATTAGGGTTTCATTTCCTTCATGCCAGGTATCCCGCAGATTTTGAGGAAAATAAAAGCCCCTGGTGTAAAATAGAAAACTTTCTGACAACTGGTAGACAAATTCTTATTTATTAAAAATAATTTCTATCTTAGCATGAGGTCAATAGACTTAATGAAAAAATTTCATGGTATGAACAATATTAAAATATTCTAATTATGACAATTTCAGCAAATCCCAGAGTGTACTAGCTTATGGAATCAAAGGCTTGTCTCCAGATGTTATAGCTGGAGTTTTATTTGTTTCTTAAATCTAAATATCTCAATGGTTCCTAAAATTAGGCCAAAATACAATGAAATCTAATAAATGTTTGGGAACCATACTGACAGCCAATTTTAAAAAGTGAATTAAACATTAACTAAAGGCAAAGAGAAAAATCATTATATAGATGGGTTGAAGTGCACCACTCTTACTGGATGGTTGATAATTTGTATTACTTTTCCTTTGTATTACCATGAATACCTCTACCAACAAATTCTTATGAAAAAATATGTATAAAAGTATAGAATTATGTGGGTACATGCCTATAATTCCAGTACTTGGGAGGCTGAGACAGGAGGATCTCAAGTTTGAGGCCAGCCTCAGCAGCTTAGTGAGACCCCTCAGCAATTTGAAGAGGCTTTGTTTCAGAATAAAAAATGAAAAGGTCTGGGGTAGCTTGGTGGTAGAAGGCCCCTAGGTTCAATTCCCAGTACCAAAAAACAAAACAAAACAAAACAAAAAACTATAGATCGTATAAAAGCATAATAAAATTTTTATTTTCAAAGATCAAATAATTTAATGATATCTATGCATATACACATGTACACCTATATGCAGGCATGTGTTTAATATCAAGCTAAATATTAATATGAGTTTAATATTCAAAAAAGTCATATAAGCTGGGCATGGTGTTGCACCTCCACCAACAAATTTTTATGTAAAAAATATGTATAAAACTATAGAATTAGCCAAGCCTGGTGGTACATGCCTATTATCCCAGTACTTGTGAGGCTGAGACAGGAGGATCACAGGTTTAAGACCAGCCTCAGAAACTTAGTGAGACCCTCATCAACCAAGGGAGACCCTCTTTCAAATTAAGAAGAGCTGGGGGTTATAGCATAGAGGTAGAATGTCCCTGGATTCAATCCCCAGTACACCTCCAAAAAAAGTTATACAGTATAGTTTATAGGGAGAAAGGTTTATTTTAGGTTAAACCTGGAAGGCTAAAGAGGATTGACCTTACCAAAGAAGAGTGAGGAGATATGTCCTTGCAAAGAGAAGGTTAAGTAATGTTTGTTAGTGAAGGACATTCTGAGTAGTTAGACTTGACT
The DNA here is from genome assembly GCA_004027185.1 of Glis glis. Taxonomy (NCBI): domain Eukaryota; kingdom Metazoa; phylum Chordata; class Mammalia; order Rodentia; family Gliridae; genus Glis; species Glis glis. Next base: position 54,893 of record PVJS01006750.1, read on the forward strand.
AGGGTGGTGGAAGATTTGTATGGGAATAAAGGAGTGAAAAGATTAGAATAAGAGGCGGGCTCCCTGAAGGCCAAATGAAGGACTGCGCTTCTTCTTATGGAGAACAGGAAGACATTATGAGATTCCTAGTACTGTCTAAAAAATGTTATGGAGTTCATATTGAACGCAGTGGGATTAGTGTGATACAGCCAAAGAATACGTACCATGCGACATACAAACTGGCTTTATGAATATGTCACTGTGCTGACACGTGTGGGAGAGACGGACGTGGGAAGAGAGTGCAGTGGGAAGGAGATTCAGTGATTCAGATGTGTGGTGGGCAAGAGAGATGGCACAGAATGAATGAAAGACTCAAATTGGGTGGTATCTTTCCATCTACGTGAACTAATAAATCTCTTAGTTCTATCAAGATACTATGAAGAAACAAGCAGTGCAGGTAAAGTTAAACTAGGAGACACTTTCTCCTAAGTCTCCATCGCTTCTTAGCCAGGCATGTTGGTGCACTCTGTGATCCCAGTACTTGGGAGGCTGAGACAGGAGGATCTCAGGTTCAAGGCCAACCTCAACAACTTAATGAGACCTTCAGCAATTTAACAAGATCCTGTTTCAAAAAATAATACTAATAAAAGGTCTGGGGGTGTAGCTCAGAGGTAGAATGCCACAGGGTTCAATCTCCAGTAAATAATAATAACAATAATAATAATTAATAATTTCTAATTTACTCCACTATTAGAATATTCTTATAACATTTTGTATCCTTCTTTTGTAGCATTTGTTACCATTTTTATTAGGTTTTATATTGCATTGTATTTAAACTGACTGACCCCACAACTAGTCTATGAGTTCAGACAATGGACATTTTCTGGCCATTTATTGACTTCATATTAAAATTCAATAATTTTGATTGATAATGCATTGGTATGTGGAGGATTATAACAACTTGGCAGTATAGTGGATGTGTGTTCCTTACACAAAATGATCACAGTCAGACCTGGCTTCAGAAAGAAATCAAAATCAGTAGGGAGAAAGACTTCTTCCCCTTTTACAGTGGTAGTTCTATAGCCTGGACCAAATTTCCTCCACCATCCAGTACTGACATGCATCCATGGCCTCTCATCACTAAAGAGAAGCAAGCTATAAAATTAAATTGCAAATAATGCTAGGATTACTGGCCTTTTAAAAATTCACCAAGAAAGGAACAGATCCCTAGAGGAGAGTGTCCCTGAGGAGCACACTCCTGGGTCCCCAACCAACTCTCTCTTCTATTTCCTCAAAGAACTGACCCTGACCCTGGTTCCTCCTACCATTTTTCTAACAAAATAATAAATATTAACTAACCTTGACTCAATAATTCTTTTATAAATAAAAATACTGATTCATATTTCAGATAGGTTTTAATGTTTGGAAAAGCATTTGGAGTGAAAGGTAAAAAGTAGAAAGGGCACAGTTTAAAAGTATAAGATATAAAGAAATAGATAAATAGCTGCTTGATTCATGCTCGTGTTGGGATCTAAGCAATTCATCTCTTATTTATCTTTAACCTTGAAGTCTATCCATTTATGTCCACATTCTAACAGTCTAAATAGAAAGGTAGATCATAAGACGAACTGAATTTTCTTTACAAATCCTAGTAATCTAAGAAATGATGCTGCATTTGGGGAATTTAAGGAGACTGTATGAGGGCAATCAGTTTACAGAGTAACATTACTTTAACAAGAATACCTACTAGAAGAAGTATATCATTTCAAGTGCAATTATAGGAAGTAGTAGCCAAATTGATATTTTACAATAATATATGATTATGATTTTTCCTGAAAAAATGCTTAAAGTTATGCACTGAGTTTTCTAAAAGCAATGTGTATTCAAGTTCATAATAAGAACATAAGCTTAGATCTGAGTTTTTGCATTAGATATTGTAAAATGCATTGGAGAAGGTAAAAAGAACAATCTGTTTATAGACCATATAATATTACAACAAAGTGCTCTTAATCTAATTTGCAAGCTCTAAAAAGGACTGTAATTTTCTACAGTTGGATAAAAGAACAACTTACAGTTGATTGTAAATAGTACCTCAAAGGGCTTTGTATTTAATTAAATGTCCAATGACAAATCTGACCGCATCTTTCAAGTCAGAGACTGACAGAAGCTCATGGTCAGGGGAACCATTTGCCATGGCAGTAGTGAAATGTGGGATTGATGTCCCTTCCATCCAGAATATTTTATTTGAAAATGATTAGACTCTGGTAGCATCAACAATGCCATTTTATTAGCGGTCAGCATTTGTGCATATGCTCCTGAAAGTGCAGCATCCCACTGAGTATTGAATGACAGGATACTTCAAGCCATATCCTTCACTAGACTACATCTCTTCCCAAGTGTCAATATGAAAAATGTAAAGCCAAGGTAAACTTGTAACCCTAAATCTCTCAGTAACTGAATATGGTTATGTAGGTGTAGCAAGGGAGAGGAAAAAAAAATACATTGGATTTAGTGTTGCAATTATCAGTAATACGATTGATTGTAAATGACACCTAAGGTCAGATGTTAGGGAGTAGACAGCAAAAGGTTAGGTCCATCTTTTTTTCCATTTTGTGGGACCATAATTTTTTAATATACATTTATTAGTGCATTGTGATTATACATCATAATAAGGTTCAGAGTGATAAAAACATACATGCACACACCACTTGCTGTATTTCTCTCTGGATCCCGCCCCACTCCCTCCTCCTCCCCATACATGTTATTGAAATTGGTATTGATTACTTTACATATGTACATAGTATTTTAACTGTTTCCTTCATAAAGTCCCCCCACCACCACCTCTCTCTTTTAATCCCATTCCACTGTTCTGCTGGATCCATTTTTTGTATTTTGTGGGACTATAATGTTTCAATGTACTGGTGCCAGCACATTTCAGGCATTCCTGAGGAACACAGGGTGTTTAAATAACTGGTGCCATTTTCACATTCAGTTAAATTATACAGTTAGCAATGCACTTTAGAAAGTGACAAAATACAAGGACAGAGAGGCTGAATGAAACACCGATGAGGCAACATCTCAAAAAGACAGGGCAGAAAGGATGAAAGACCTGCATCGGCCAGCCAAGTTATCTTTGTGATCCAGAGGCAGAGAGATAGATATTTGTCCCTGAAGTCATTGTCAGAATGAAAGGCTTGTTCTGTAGAGTTTAACAACCTCAATCTCATTCTATTATTCATTCCCTAACAGAACAGAGGTGTGATAGTTAATCTAAATTGTCAACTTGACCTGATCATGACACACCCAAGATTATGTGATTTTGGGTGTGTAACAGCAGATTAAAGAGAAAGCCCTGCCCTGAATGTAGGCAGCAGAATTCTGATAGGTGCAGACTTAGATAAAAAGGGAGAAGCCACATAGAGTGTGCACGACTCGTTCCGAGGAAAGCAGATCTGCTCTCTCCTGAGATCATCAGCCGCCGGCTCCGCTTTTCTCCGAAGAAGCTTTCTGATCTTCACATCTTGGACTGGGACTGAATTAGTGGTTGCTCCAATCCTAAGACTCCAGCTCTTAGACCGTTCGACCAGCTACTGGTTCCTCTGACCCTCCACGTGCAGTCAGAACCTGGGACTACATTGCTGCAAACTGTAAGCCATCTGATAAATCCCTT
>PVJS01006751.1:0-58565 GCA_004027185.1 Glis glis
CAACTGATCCATGCCGTACTTGATCTCATTATCTTGTCTTCTCAAGAACAACGTCTTAACCAACCAAAAACTTGGGCCAGCAGAGCTAATTGCTACCTTGTGTCGGCCCAAAACTCCAGGCAATAATTAAATAGCTTTGTCAATTATATAGCTCCCAATACAAACTGGCTGAAGATAGAACTTGAAAAATTAATTGTCATAGCTAGTTCCCAAGTTGAATTTTTTTCAAGGGCTATCTCTTTTAGCAGCTGTATCAACAAACTAAAATAGTTAGCAGGGATGTGGCCCCTATGATTCTCCTGCCCCTTTCAAGAAGAGTCTATGGCGAACAAGCTGGATGGTGTGACAGTTCAGCAAAGAATTTGCACTTGATAATTGTTCAAACCTTGAACACTGCAGAGTTCATTATTCATTTGAAGAATATAGAGCAGACATGCTCCATATCTTTCTTAAGAAGGATGCAGTTGCCAGGCGTGGTGGTGCACACCTGTAATACCAGTATTTGAGAGGATGAGACAAGAGGATCACAGGTTTGAGGCCAGCCTCAGCAACTCAGTGAGGCCCTCAGCAACTTAGTGAAACCCTGTTTCAAAATGAAGATGAAAAAGGGCTGGGGGTATAGCTCAGAGGTAGAATGCCCCTGGGTTCAATTCCCAGTACAAAAAGAAAAAAGGATGCAGTTTTCCAAGGTGTCACGTTGTACTTCTATTCTTCAGTGTGGATCATGCATTCCATACCCAGAGGGACCAGGCAGGTGATGTGACCAGCTGAAGCAGCTGAGATGCAGACTGTGGCAAACTACAGAAACCACATCCCATCTGAAGAAGCAGCCTGCTCCCAGCTCCTGCTGACGGCTGCCGTGCAGAGAAATCAGATTCCATGGTGGCCAGATTTCCTACTTGTCAAGAGAAGCTGGGAATCCTAACTTTTCAATCAAATCACTTGTGTTTTAAGTCCTAGTAAATGGTTCAAAAACATTTTGGATGCTCTCTGGGACAAAGAAAATACTACTGCGGTATAGAGTTTACCCATGGGCCGCACTGGCTTCCAACTTCCGCCTTAATAGGACCTTGTAATTTCTGCTGACATTTGCATTTCACACTCTGAATATTTCATTGTTGCTCTAAATTACTATTTAGTGTGAAGAAAATGAAATCTATTGTTACCATGGTAGCCGCAGCACTTTCAATGAACAGAGATGATTTGTATTTATATAACATTAGCTAATATGGAACTTTATGAGTTAAAAATCTATAACAAATTACTACGTCTTAGGAGAAGCAAGCTATTCTGCTTTAATTCTATTCAGCATACAATTAGTCTTAGAAAAAATTTGGTTCAATAAAATCAGAAACCTTATCTGTAAGCATTCTCCCTTTTAATTTAAAACCCTGTGTACATCTAAAGGAAATGAAATATATCCATTTCTGGTTCATTTACATTAAATCATTAAAATGTTGTTTTATAGAACCCTTTTGATGTCTAAGATGCTTTTGGAAGTCATTCAAAAAATGTTCTAATCCTTTTCCTCTGTAGTCACATTTTGACCGAAATAAACAAGTTCAAACACCAAAGGATTCAACTTCTAGGCTAGAACCCAAAACTCGTGGATTCTTTGAATTGAACACAGAGACAAAAATGAATTATTCTTCCCCTAATTATTACTATCTCCACTTATTCCATCCCGTAGAGAGGATGAAATAAACTCATCAAGCAAAGAATTCCCATTTTACCATTGTGAGCCATAGAATCTATCCATTTTAAGTATGACTCTGAGCCGAGGTCAAACCTTCGTATTCTTAAAATAACAAGAGCTTGGTCATACCGCCCGAAGCTCCTGCTTGCTGCTCCTCTGAATGCATACATAACTAGGGCTGAAAGGATGTGCCATATGGGAAAGGAATATATATTTATGAGATGACTCTTTATGCAGGGAAGACACACATTGCTTTTTGTTCATATTCAAACAGACAAAATAGATCTTCTGTGAGAGATGGAGCTATCCCCACATTACCAAGAGCTGTCACTTAAAATACAATTTTGATTAATATCACTTGCAAATTGAATACTGACCCAATCTCTGTCCTTCCAACAGGAAATGCAGATCTGTAGGGATACAGGCAAAGAACATATGTAAACCCCTGGGAATGGACAACGATGAAATGACCCAAAACATGATTATTCCTCACTACTTCCTGAAATCTGTTCCTCAAATCCCCAAACTAACAGTTCTCTGAATTTATGCTTCACAAAAGTGTTCAAAAGTTTTCAGACCCCCTCGCCTGGCTCCACAGAAAGTGCGGAAGAGAGAGATTTCAAAGATGTGCACACGTGGGTCAGCCAAGGGTCACTCCTTGAGATCTTCCAGATATTTATTAGGAGTTCACAGGCAGGGATGTTCATTTCTGTAGACACAGGATGGATTTTCCAAAACAGAAAAGGCAGGTACTTTTCAGTCTGTGGCTAGACTGAGATAAGCTTGTCTGCTGATGGGATTTTTCAAATGTAGCATGTCTAGTTTACGCAGAGGCCACCAAGTAAAGCAGAAGGGGAGGTGGGAAGCATACCAGGAAGTTTTGCATGGGAGGGACTTTCCCTGGCTCCTGAGGCAACAATCAGGTGAATCCATCATTTCCATAAGGAGGGGTAGACTGACCCAAGGGAAGCTGGGGGGAGCCTATTCTGAGCCCAGCACCTAGCCCCGCACCAAGGGAAGGCCGCTCTCAGGTATCCTTTGAAGCCAGTATGTGCACCTTGGTGCACGCATGCTTGTTTCCTTTGGCCTTCACAGCACTGAGTCCGCTTATGAAGAACCAACTAGAAAATCAGCAAATGTTGCTATGGTGTGTGTAAAGCACTATGCTAGGCACCAGGGCTGTCTGGGTTGGTTCTTATTTTGCTTCTCCACAACCTACCCTTGTATATACTGTACATGCCTCTCCATATACTGCAATAAAAAGCAAATGTATGCGCTTTTCTTTTCAGCCTCACTTGTGTGTGACAATCAGAGCTACATGTTTCTTGGAGACAAATTAAAATTGTTATAAGGAGAAAAAAAGACAAAATTTGATGATTATCTTTTTAATTTCCCAAATACAGTCATGCATGGCATAACAAAGTTTCAGTTAACAATGAACCCTATATTCGATGATGGTCACATAAGATTATAATAGAGCTGAAAGATTCCTATCATCTAATGATGTTGTAGCCACCCTGAAGTCATAGCACAATGCATTACTTACGTGTTTGTGGTGATGCTGGTGTAAACAAACCTACCTTGCTGCCAATCATATAAAAGTGTAGCACACACAGTTATGTATAGTACATGATACTTAACAAATGACTATGTTATTGGTTTATGTATTTACTATCCTATACTTTTTATTGTTACTTTATAGTATACTCATTCTGCTTATTAAAACATGTTGACTGTAAAATAGTACATTGTGCAAGAACAACAGAAACTTCATACATCTCCTGTTTACAGCCTCTCTTGATTTCACCAAGAAGCCACATTGAGTGATTTTCCCCTCTCATCGGGGTTTATACAAGTGCACTCCATGATGTTCACACAATGACAGAATCACCTAATGATATATTTCTCAGAACGTATTCCTGTCATTAAGCAATGTGGGCCTGCAGGCTCTCTTTTCCTCTTATCAAATAACTTGCCTAGAGTAAGTGTACTAATCTCACATATATGATCCAATGAATTTTTACAAACATATATACCCATATAACCACCACCCAGATCAAGATATAAACATGCCCACAAACTCTGGAAGTTTCCTGTGGCTCCTTCCCAGTCAACACCCAGCCACTTTCAAGGGTAATGTCTATTCTAACTTCTGTCACCACAGAGTAGTTTATTCCTGTACCTCATAGAAAGACAATCTTGCAGGATGTACTCTTTTTTATTGGTTTCTTCCACTCAACATAATGTCTTGAAGTTTTATGTATGTTGTTTAGTGGAGCAGAGTTTGTTCTTTTTTAAAATTGAAGTGTAGTATTCATTGTGTAAATATATCACAATATATTTATCCTTTGTACCACTGATGGGTATTTGTGTTATCTTCAGTTTCTGACTATAATGCATAAAGCTTCTGTGGACATTTTTGTGAATGTTTTTGATGGATATAAACATTTGTTTCTCTTGGGCATATATGTAGGAAAACAATTTATGTTCAGCTACATTGATATTGACAAGCAGTTTTCCAAAGTGATTGCACCATTTTACAATCCCGCCAGCAATATATAAGTTTCACTTGCTCACAGCCTTGCCAACACTTGGTTTTGTCCATCTTTGTAAATTTTTAATGTTCTGTAAAATATGAAATGTTATCTCATTGTGATTTTAATTTATATTATACTGATGACTAATAATGCAAGTACTTTTCCATATGGTTAGAGTAGCCTTTATATATTCTCTTTTATATAGTGCTTGTTCATCTCTCTCTCTCTCTCTCTCTCTCTCTCTCTCTCTCTCCTTTTCTCAAGTTCAATTATTTTTTCCATTATTGATTCGTAGAAGTTCTTTATATATCATGGATATTGATCGTTTGTCAGACACGTGTATTACAAAAATCTTCTTCCAGTTTGTGGCTTGTCTTTTTACTCTCACTGATACCTTTTGATAAACATAAGTTCTTTCATTTTAATGAAGTCCAATTTGTTAGCATTCTTTTATGATTAATCATTTTTATATCCTAATTTTAAAAAACTTATTGCCTTTCCCAAGGTTATGAAGATTCTCTTCCATGTTTTCTTTTAAAATACTTAATTTATTTCCCATGTAAGGCTGTTGTCCATCCTAAATTAATATTTGAGTATAATGTGAGGTAAGGATCAAGGGTTTTTTTAATACATAGATAACATTGTTCCAACATGACATGAAAAAGATCATCTGTTCCTTATTGAGTTGTTCCTTTGTCATAAATCAATGAATATATATGTATATATGTATGAATATATTGATTCATGTATATGCATATCAATGAATGTATAGATATAGAGGGGTGTGTGTGTGTGTGTGTGTGTGTACCCATTCCTGGAAATATCTCTCCAGAAAAAAATATTTGATGTGCAGTTTTTGTCTTCCAAAATAGGCTTTTGCAGATACAATTGTTTTGAAAGCCAACATGTTTTGTTAGAGCCAGGTTTTATCAAGAGAGAAAAAGCCTTTGAGAACGAAAGAAAATTAGGCATTGTGTTAACTTAGAATTGGAAAGAAGATAAAGGGAGACCCTGACTAATGGTCCTCCGCCCCTGGGGTTTACATTGAACTGGGGTGGGGGAGCTGAAGGAGAAAGGAGAGTTAAGTGGGGGCACATGCACGTGAAGACTAGGAGATTAGACAGAAGCACCATGTAGGACAGTGCAAAGAATGGGTACCAAGAGAGATGAGCATGAATTGCATGGGAATCGGGTGTTTGTTTCTAAATCACCATTCAAGGGAATAGGACCCCCAGCAATGCTAAAATCAGGCAGGATTCGAGCCACATGAGCAACATACAATGTACAATTTAAGGGATTTCCCATGACTATTCCTTGCTAATCACCCATACATTTATCACCTAACACAGTGACACCCACCAAGCCAAGACTCAGAAGGACATTCTCCTTTAAATAAGCCCAGTACATTAAGGCATTGATGTAAAAGCAATACCTCTGTGGGAGTTTTGATGCCATTAAGATGGTGACAAAGGGAAAACTTTCATTCCTTTTACTTGAGACTAAACAATGGTGACACCTGTCTCCATTTAGTGATGTTTAGCCTACTGCAGCTGAGGAAAAGAATCGCCCCATCATTAGGTATCAGTGGGAAAGGTGCTATATAGTGCTTGTCAACACTGCAATGTCCTTGCCCTTCTAAGTTTATTCTCTTGTAGCTCAGAGCTAGATGGCTAGAAACTACATTTCCCAGGCTCCTTTACCAGCAGGATCTGGGTCCAGATTCAGCCAATGAAAGGCACTGATGTCAGATTAAATGAGCAGAAGAGAATTTGCTAGTTAATTCCCCTCTGGCAGCTAGAGGTAGGTTAGTGGAAGGTGTGAGTGCTGTTTTCAGTGGCTTCCAGGTGAGTTCCTAGGATTGCCTCTTTTAGGGCTAGTTTTACAGGCAAATAATTCCTTGCATTAAATCCCTTCCTGCTAAAATATGTCGAATGATTTTCTAATTTTCTGGTCAAACCCTGATTTAGAAGGTAACTTTCTTTTTTTTTTTTTGCTTTTTTCTTTTCTTTTTTCTTTCTTTTTCGTGTGTGTGTGTATGTGTGTGTGTGTGTGTGTGTGTGTGTGTGTGTGTGTATGTGTGTGTGTTAGTTACTGGGAATTGAACCCAGGGGGGCATTCTACCTCTGAGCTACACCCTCCAGACCTTTTTAATTTTTGTTCTGAAACAGGGTCTCATTAGGTTGCTGAGAGCCTCGCTACATTGCTAAGGCTGTCCTTGAACCTGCAGTCCTCCTGTCTCAGCCTCCCAAGCACTGGGATTACAGGCATATACCACTGAGCCTGTCTAGGAGGTCACTTTCTTAAAATAAATAAAATATTCTGTAAACATCGCACTGATACAATCAGTTATTCAACTTACAACAGTTAGATTTTATATATATGAAGAGCACAGCTCTTGAGTAACAGGCTGCAAATCCGTTTGCCTGCCTTCAGTCTTCTTGTTTGTAACTGCTTCTTCAGCACATCCATTTCACTTCACCTGTTTCAGTACCAAGTCAGCACTCAACATATGCTGATTGAACAAATCAAACACAATTTGAGGCAGCTTGATATAGTAGGAAAAGAACATAATTTGGATGTAGGCAAAAAGTTCTGCTCCACTACTTAAAAACTCTATAATCTTTAGCAAGTCGTTAAAACTTACACATTAAGTAGAAAGAAAACCTCTATTTTGTCTGTTTCACAGGATCTAGTGAGATAATGACTGTACTTCCATATGTCATAATTAGCTAATAAATAGCTATCACTTTTATTGTTAGTGACACCTCTTTTAAAATGATAGCATTTGTAGTATGGCTTAGTATGGAGTAATAAAAACTAATATCTAGAACATTTTATAAGGCAAGCACTATTCTAAATTCTTTACATATATTAAATCACTTAATTTCCACATTAACCTTATAAATAATATTAGTTTCCCCTTTTTATTTTATTTTTAATATACTTTTATGGGTACATTGTAATTATACATCATAATGAAGTTCAGAGTAGAACATTCTCTTCTAATAGATGAAGAAACTGAGTCGCAGAGAGGTTAAGTAATTTGCCCAACATTGCATAGCTTGTAAAATGGTAGGGAAGGATTTGAACCCAGATAGCCTAGCCATGGAGTCTATGCTCTCAGCTGGGATGTTCAGCTCCCCACTAATGCGTTCTATTGGACTAGAAGACAGAAAACCAGTTAGTGTCAGCTGTCAGTCCACATTCCTGCTCTTGACTTTGGTGTAGAAAAAACCATGAAGAACAGACTGTGAGCTACTGCAGCTGTGGCCTTCCACTCGGGGGTAAATGGTTGGGGGAAGCAAAGCATGGCCCGGAAAAAGCCAGAAAGCACAGACTGTGCTCAAAGACTTCAACAGAATGTGCTGAGGCCCAGCCAGCGGCAGTGCCTGGCCCAAACCCGGCTGTGAGCAAAGCCCCAAGGCCGACATTGCAGCAGCTGTGCCTAGTGACATCATCTGCATTCTTAGTGCCCATCTGCATGTGGCCATGCTGGATGGAGACTCTGCATCATGTCCAGGAGCAGTGCCACACCCAGATCCTGTTCCCTCACAATGCTGGGAATGTGGGAGAAATGGCTCCGTACCACTGACCTCCTTCCAAAATAATACCTGCTGCTTGCCCGCTCACCATCTCAGCCACCAGGGATATTAGCCTCCTTCATTCACACCTTTTCCTGCAACCACCATAATCTGCTATCATTCAGTTGTTCATTTCCTCAAAAGAGAAATGGAAATGTTTTCACCTCTGACCTAGGGAATAAACATTTTTAAAGCCTCTTGGTTCTTTGAAAAATATTTACCAAGTTTCTTAGAGTGATTGAAATCTCAAAATAGAATGATTTACTGAAATGGGCAAGTCTGGAGACATGTCTGATTTGGGGGAAAGGGAATGAATCAATTTGGGTTTTGATACTGAGCTTTGGATGAAGGGGGAAGGACTAGTAGGTGTGGTCTGGACAGTCTCATACCCAATGTTCAGCGGAGATCAAGGATGAAAAGACAGATTGGATCACCATTTTTGTAGGACTGATAGCTGAAACTGTAGGATAAGATTATATCTTAAGGGCAAGATTCCAGCTGGCAAAATAAAAAACAAAGTCTAGGTAACTCTTTTTCTATCTCCCTAAACATTCTAAGAAAGCTTTTGGGGGAGGGAGGGGGATGGCAGGAGAGTTGATGCTCAAAGACTTCAATTTATAATATTCTAGTATTACACATTATTTTTCCATAGCTCTCCTGAATACTTTCCAAGTAAACATTTGGAAAATTGGAGTAATTTGTAATTAAGAGCTTTCAGGAAAAATACAGAGACATATTGTGTTATTTTATGTATTGTATTATTCACTTCAGGGCCTTTGGAATTGTTTGTACTAGCCAGTACTATCTCATGTAAATGTTTATCATTTTTAGTTTTAAAAAATTATCTCCATTATATAATAGAAAATACACAACTTAAGTTTTCTAAATATTATCCTTACACACTTCTCTATAAGTTCTCCTAGATTCAGTTTATAAGTAGAATGAACTCCTAAAGTGTATAACTTCCCTAACATAAATTAATTGAAGAAAATGATAAAATGAATTCATATATAGTAAGGATCTTGGTTAATCTAAAATCCGAGATTATTAAAAATGTGTTTTACTGTGATATGATCCCTTTTCTACCCTCCATCCCACCCCTATCATCTTCAAATCTATTGGCAGCAATGGATTTGGTGGAGGTGAGTTGCTGCCTGAGCGAGGTCCACAATGAGATTCAAATGTGTGCAGACATGTTTGGAGGGGTGAGGCAGTGCTCGGTGGTGGGGGTGGGAGGGCAGAAAGTGGGCTCCTTGAGGCCGAATTCACCATATGGAATAAAAAGGGAAACATGAGCCTGGTAGTCAGACCCAGCATCAGGGTCTGCCTCAGTTGTCTGCCTGAGTGGCCTTGGTATTTCTGGAACACACAGTATGGCGTCTGGGTCTGGAATCCTCCCCATACCTGCTGCCCTGGTGGCATTTGTCCACTCCTTGAAGAATAGGAACTGGGTGTGTAAACTGACAGGTGTTGCAATAAACCTTATAATAATCCGAGGCCCAAGGAACCCTGCTGTGGGGACCCCCGCATCTGAAGGTGACATATAGAGGGAGTGAATGTTTTCCTTTCTAATTTACAAGAGACTGTGAAGCTGTCAGGGTGCTGCGGGTGACTGATAGCACTGGTGGCTAGGGTGAATTAGCTGAACCTTGGCCAGGCAGAGACCCATTGGAAAGAGTCCAGGTCACAGGCAGGAATGTGGCTCAGGAAGGGAGAGTCTGCAGGAGACCGCAGCTGCAAATGGCAGAGGCCATGGTAGGCTGGCTGAGGTCAGGGCAGTAGGGGGGCAGGGAGCAGCAGAGGCCATAGGGTGCTGAACGAGGACAGAGAGCAGTGAGTTCCCAAGTTGACTTACGATGATACAAATTACTTTGGGAAGTTATACATATATATATGTATGGAGGGGTCATGCTAGGTACTATATGAACAATTAGGGTGTTGGGGTTTCCAAAGGATGTGCAGTAGTAGTCATATCACTTCATTAAAGTCCACATGTTGAAGATGTTTGAGATATAAATAAAACCTGTGAATTAATAAACAATTACATGTATTACAAGCCAACACAGCATGGCCTGGCAGAACACATTTGCAATTAATTTTAAATTACTTAATTATTAGTGGATGACTTTATGATGCTTGAACACAGTTTGTCCTCAACCAATTTTAATATTTGATCTCACTCCTTACCTCCCTCTAATCTTATTTACATTGTCAATTTGCTTAGCAAATATTTTCTAGCTAATGTCATATTTGTAAGTGCTCCTGGTTTACACAACTGTAGGGACTCAAGCTCTGCTCCAGAATAAATACCGGACACCTGGAGACCAGAGGAACAGGGCCAGGTGGCTTCATGGAGGTCAGAGTTTCTTAGAAGGAACAAACTGTTCATTGTATTAGGGTTCTCAAGAGAAACAGAACCAGTAGGAGATTCGCTCTCCCTCTCCCTCCTCCTTCTCTCTTTTGTATATATAGATATGGTTTATCCACTGGGTGCCAGCAACACACACACACACACACACACACACACACACACACACACATATACACACAGTCATAACAACCTAACAACCAAAAAATGAATCAAGACATTGACGAATGTCTTCTGGGTGGCAAAATCTCCCCCAACTGGGAACCACTGGTCTAAATCCTTATTACTCAATGCTTAATAGCACAGGCATCTCCTAGATGCTTGTTAGAATCTCAGGGCCCACCTAGACTTTCTGAATCATAATCCATGTTTTCACAAAAGCCCTATCTGATCTGTACGCACACCAATTTTGCAGAAGCCTACTTTATCAGGGCACTATTGGATATCTACCATGAGCAAGGAAGGCATTGCGTCTTATTCTGGGGATAAACTGATAAACAACATAGATGCAGTCTCAGGACTCAGTGACCACCCAGTCTATATTTGTTCAATTAAGCTAGATGTATGATATGATTATTCTCCCACATGTATATACAATCAAATAATATGTTGCCAAAAGTTACAGTGGAATATGTACTTATTTACATGTATTGATGTTCATAACATATATTGTTAAGTGAAAAAGCAGATTTCAAAATATTATATACTTTACAGTATGATCTTTTTTGCAGACATGAATCAATTGAAATGATATGCACATAAAAATTATCAGAGTATATAAATAAGAAAAATGTTTGTATCTCTCAGGAAAAGGGTTGATGGGTGATTTTTATCATCTTCCTTAACATATTTTCAGCATTTTTCTGAATTTTTATAATGAGTACATATTATTCTTATAACCTGAAAAGACAAGAATCCTGTTCAGTTTTTCAAAAGATGACCTTAACAGCTACATCTGCTCTGCCTCACAGTCTGTTCTCGCAATAAGGAGGTCCAAGATTTATAAAATATGTCTACATGTTATGGTTTAGATAAGGAATGTCCTCCGGAAAAGCTCACGTGTTGGAAATGCAGCAACGTTCAGAGGTGGGGCATGGCTAGAGGAGGTGGGTCCCAGGGGGCATGGCCTTGAGGACTATCTATTCCTGGTCCCATTCTCTCTTTTTCTCTTTCTTTCTGCTTCCTGTTTGCCATGAGCTGAGTAGCAATCCTCTGCCATGCCCTGACAAGATGATGTTTCTGTCTTGGAACCAGCCCACCATGGACTGAACCTCTGAAACCATGAGCCAAATAAACCTTTCCTGCTCTAAGTTGTTCTTGTCAGGTATTTTGGTCATAGAGTGGAAAAGCTAACAGATACACTATACTATTCCTCTTCTGGCTGAAATTCACCCATTCATTCATCCAGAGATAGGATGAGAACTAATGGTAGACATGATTCTGTTGCTGTGTTGGGGGTCCTGATAATTCCTGTGGTGAGACGGGGGTCCGAACACTCTAACATTCACTTGAGTATAGCTAGAGCAGAGGGGGTCAGAAACCAGGTCATGATTCATTTTCTCTTCCTCCTGCATGTAAGGTTGGACTTCATTTCCCAGTTTGGTCTTGTGACTAAAGAAATGTGAACATAAGTGATCTATGATGCTCCCTGCTCGGCCCTTAAAAACCTCCCCATGGGTTTCACCCTGCTTTCTCCTACTGCTGGACTGATACAGATGGGCCCCACGAGATGGACAGCAGAGTCACAGGTGGAAGAAGCCTGGGCCCCTGCATCACATATTGAAGCAGAGCAGCCTGCCAATTGGGAACATATTTTGGACTTTATATAAGCAAGAAATAATAAACCTTGATCTCATTTGAGGCATGACGCATTTGGGGGTTTGTTTGCTACAGAACATTTGCATTAAGTCTTGAATGAAGTACTGTTGGTGTGCAGAGAAAAGGGAAGCAGGAAGTAATGAACTGGGGAGCAACAGCCCTCTGAAGGAGGACTAGTTTGTAGGACACAATCACTGTTAACTTGAGTCTCATGTCTAGACTTTTGCAAGCACTTGTTGGCACAGATGATATAAATGGAAAGAGCCACACATTTGTGCCCTGCCTGATAACTAACTGATGAAGAGAGAATTAAAAAGCAATTTTTCTTCTCTAGAAAGATGGTCTATAGCAGGACTCAAGTTCACTGTTCACACAGCAGAGCTATCCTGTCATCTTAGCAGCAAGTCGTGGAGAGAGGTCTACCGAGCAATCCCATTAGAAGCCCAAGTTTTCTTGCTTGCTTGAACATAACTGCTCATCCATTTGAAATTGCATTAGGTTGAAACTTGGCACCAGGCTTGTCAGCTCAGATGTGAAATTTTATTGTCAAGCAAGAAAAAAAAAAGTCAAAAAGTTTCCAGAGATCTCAGGTTGTTGCGATTTAAGTTTTGTTTATTGAAAAATTGAGCTAACAGATAGAAGCTTTGATTTAAAATGTAACATTTTGCAAATGATTCCTACTTTAAAAAATAAGACTGTATATACATTCAAAATCCTTTGAAATAGTAGCCAGTAACAAAAGAAAGAGACTATGTACTTTATTAAACTGTTTGGGTGGGCCTGTGAATGTTCTTTTCCTTTTTCCTCCGCTAAAATGAAACCTTGATGTTGAATAACAAACCTTGACCTACAAATAATTTCTCTATTTTTCATGGTTTCCTTTCTTGGCCTTTACAAGGCCAGCAGAAAGCAGTCTGGATGATATCTTGAGAGCCAACACTTCCTTTTGGATGAGAAAAACGACTGTTAGTACAACAGGAGACGACTTCTGTGCTGACACATCTGAACCACACCAGGCTCAGTGACAGACCTCAAATGTAGCATCACAGAATAGAACATTAAGAAAAGCCAGGGTGCACCAGGGACATTACCACTTTCAAACAAAGGGAGAACACTCAGGTCATGCAACACCTTCAGTGAGTTAGGATCTTAAAAAATGAGGGGCAGAGTGAGCATGGGCAATGTCACAAGGAGAGAAGAATAGTATTAAAAAATCTGGCAAACTCTCAGAAGGCATAGCACAAGCAAATTATAAATCCCTTCTGGAGCATAAGCAGAGACAGGGCTATTGAGGAAGCAGGACTACTCCAGGAGGCCAACCCACAGACCCCTGGAAGCCCACTGCAGACCACCAGGGAAGCAGGGACCACCCCTGGAGGACCACTGAGCTGGCGGGGAGCTTTGGGAGCCCAGAGGTAACACTCTTTCTGGCCACAGCTCCTTTTATTGCCTGAGAGACACAATGATACTTACAACCCATTCTGGGAGTCTGCAGGGTTTAATAAGTTCATGTGCATAGGCACCAAGAAGCTTGGATAAAAGACTAAAATTATATTATTCCTGGCTGGGAATGTTCCCTTTTAAATTCCTTCTAATTACAGTGCCACCCTTGTAGATACAGACCACAGCGAGGTCCTGAGCTGTATTATAAAGTTATTACCACCTAATAAACCTCCTTTCTTGGCATTTTCTTCCTGAAGCATTTTCTTTTACACCACAGCGTTCTAAACTCTGGCCTAAGGACTTCAATAGGAGTCTCAGAGGGCTGAAATTGGATGAGGCTACATAGAACTTCCCGTCTAACCACTTCTTGTCAAGATGAGGCTCAGAGGAATGTCATTGTACAGATTTGCAGGTGCAAATAATACTCACCAGGTCACCTGAATGACTCTTGGGCTCTGTCACTTCTAGTCCCTTTCAGATAGGGCTCTTTCAAAACACCGATGTGCCATGAACTGTGCCTGCCTCACAGTTAAATTAAAATATGTGGGCAGTTTGCAGGGCATGCTGGCATATGCCTGCAATCCTAGTACTTGGGAGGCTGAGACAGGAGGATCATAAGTCTGAGGCCAGTCTCAGCAACTTAGTGAGACCCTTTTTCAAAACAAAAAGGACTGAGAGTGTAGCTTAGGGGTAGAACGCCCCTGAGTTCAATCTCCAGTTCAACACACACACACACACACACACACACACACACACACACTAGTGAGTTGAAATTCCTCAGTTGTAAGGAGCTTGTACGAGTCTATTTGTGGGAAATGTGCTTCAATTCTGGTGCTTTCTGATACTTATTAGGATGAGAGTCCAAGAGGATCTCTCATTTAGCAAAACCACAGCATTTAGTTATTCTAGATGTAATGTATCAGTGACTTGGATTTCCAGAAAGAGCGCTGTGCTTCCTGGTACTCTGCAATCTGAAGATATGTGGGAGTCCCTTCCCTCCCGCAGGCCTCCTCTCCTGGATTTGGGCACACAGAGAGGGAACATTCACTTCAGCTTGATGTGAAGGAGAGACATTGTAAGGCTCAGGACACCTGAGTGCTGCTTCAGGGGCAGGATGCAAGATGTTGGCTTTGGAACCATTCTTCTGTCCTCTTCACAGAAACTGGCTCCATCTGGTGCCCTTGGGGCTGGAGGCTTTAGGAGAACTGACAGCCATCATCCTTATTGTCTCAGAAGGCGCCACTGGCAGCAGCAGCAGTGTGATCGCCCCCAACAGCTTCTTATGCAGTGGAGGTGGACAAAGCAAAGCTGTGGCAGAAGATAAAAGCTGTGTATGCCCCTTGGTGGCTATTAACTGACTCCCAGATGGGTTTGAGATCAATGCAAACTGATCTTTGAAAATTTCAAGAAGTATTTGTGCACGCATGGTGGAGGTGGGGTAAATGGAGTGTAGTTGGCATTATTTAGGACAGAAATGCTGAACAGCCTCTAGATAAAGGCAAAATCAAGGTTTTTGAGCTATTAATACTGATAGTTGCTGGTCAGGCTGTTGAAGTCTGGGACATGTGAGCTAACACTTTTATCAGAGGTCACATTCTCTTGTTTGTGCAGAATAGGATCCCAGGGACCGAAAGTGCTATGGTTTATCCCTGGAGGCACAGCTTTTAGTAAGTAGTGAGTCAAGCTCCAAGAAAACCTTAGTCTAAATGATGTATGCAAAAGCAATATCCTAATGTATTGGAAAAAAATCTGGTTTGAATCTTGACTCTTCTTGCTATATGTTTTGGGCCAAATTACTTAACCTCTCCGTCCTCAAGTTGCCATCTGTTGAAGTAACACTGAACTCACAGAACTTATGGCAGGGGGAGATCATTTATTTATTTAATCAAAAATATTTACTGAGACGAACTAGAAGTCAGGCGCTAAAGACATAATGATGAGTAAAAAGATATAGTTCCTTTACTTATGGAGATTATCTTCCGGTAGAACACACGAAATAATGTATAAAAACCACAGCACACACCAGATATGGCTCATTCCTATAATTTCAGTACTTGGGAGGCTAAGACAAGAGAATTACAGGTGCAAGGCCATCACATGTAACTTAGCGAGAACCTGTTTCAAAATAAAAATGAAATGGGGCTGGGGTACAGCTCAGTGGTAGAATGCCCCTGGTTTCAATCCTCAGTAACACATATGTGCACACATGCACACAAACACACCACACACACACACACACACACACACACACACACACACACCCCACAATAAAAAGTGCTGAATATTCAGTAGTTTTATTACTGCTTTCCACACTACCATTTCCATTATAGTTTTCATGACTTCAGTGTAGAATCTCCATAATGACAAAGAATTTTTATTCATTTTGTGTGTTGCTATTCAGCTCATAGTAACCCAGAAATCTGAAAGTCCAAATATTTCTCACAGCTTTTAACAAACTTGCTTAGCTCCTGCACAAGTAAACATTTTTGGAGGCTGCAAATACAGATATTACCCCACCTGTCACACAGCGTATTTGTTAAAATATCTGCCTCTATATTTTTAAACATTTTTGGGGGGATTAAATTGTTGTGCAGATAGGAACATATCACCATGAAAACCACCATTCTGTATAATTAATGTGCACCAATAAAAATACTGGTGTGCACAATAAACAAAAAATATGTCTATGCACATATACTTATTTACATATTTATACTTAACCCAGTTTAGTAATTGTTTATCTGTATTTTCCCTATGCTTGAGTAAGTTCTACAACTAGGCGGAATCCCCAGAACAGGCTTCCACATGCTATGAGCAGCAAGTGTGTGTGGCGTGTTCATAATACCTGTAATTTGCTCTACTGTGGCCTCTCTCTCAGACATTTCTCTCGTGTTCGGGGAAGCATTTCAACCCCAGATGAGTGATAAAAGACGCACAAGTGCTGGAGCCATAGCCACCAGGTAGCTGCAAAGTATAATCTACTGGAGGGTAAGGGGCAAGTTTTATGCAAGCCCAAGCTACCTTCAAGGCAATGGTGGTAGACGTGGCAAGACAAAGCACAGAAGACCGTTGGGATCTGGTATAAGCCCTTAGACATTTTGCAAGGGAAATGTCATGGCAGCTGTGGGAGGCAGGGGTGGTGTCTGACGGACAATTGTATGCCTGGTAGCTTTAGAGACCATGGCCAGCCAGGCATGATGGCGCATGCTTGTAGTCCCAGTACTTGGGAGGCGGAGACCGGAGGATCCGGGTTTGCGGCCAGCCTCAGCTACTTAGTGAGGCCCTCCGCAACTTAGTGAGACCCTGTTTCAAAATAAAGGATAAAAAAATAGGGCTGGGGGTGTAGCTCGGAGGTAGAACCCCTCTGGGTTCAATCCTCGGTATCATAAAAAAAAAAGAAATATAGAGACCATGACCAGAGGCATGCCACACATTCAAGAGATTTGAAGCAATGGAAGAGCCATTACTAATGATGAGAAAATACCTCTCCATAGGGATGATGTTCCAATGGGCAATGTAATATGTTATAATGTGGATTCCTAAGTGCTCCCATCTCCTGTAATGCAACCCATATGGGTATACAGGAACTGAGAAATGAGTCATTAGCTTAACCAGAAAAGAAATTATTCAACATTTCTAGAAAACTCAATGGCAAGCATACGACAAATTTCAAAATAAAATAGAATCTCAGGGACAATAGCCCTAGGGGATCTGACTTTTCTAGCCCCTCTTAGTAATGGGTCTGCTCTCTACTCTCTTTTTATATCCTGGCTTCCTCTGCTTCCCCAGGCAACACCATTGAAAATGTAACCAATAATGGTGTCTGTCCACCTGGAAAAGACTCTCTCCCCTTCATTCCATCTTTCCTAAGGAAAGCTATAACTACTGTGCCAACTGGTGCCTGGTGGCCACCCTGGACCTGTGACCAGTGGTTGATTTACAGTCTCTGAACATGACCATCTGGAGCCGGGGGGGGGGGGAGGGAGAAGCAGTTCCCAAAAGAGGCTGGGGTTTTGCAAGGGGAGTTGCTGGACACACAGTTAGTAGGTTTCCACCACGGTTTCTAATTTAGGACATGGTGTGTAAAATATAACCACTAGTGGTCTGAAAGCAGGCCATAGGTTCTTAGTTGTAAACAGGCTCAAGTAGACTGAAGTAGACTTTGGGTTGGAGACCTGGGTTTTTATTTCTGCTTCGTGGCCTGAGGCAAAGTCCCCTCTCTGGACATTTGTTTCCTCTTCAGAAAAATGAAGAAATTACATTAAGTCAGTTCTATATAAATCACTCTATCTTAAATCTTTAAAACATTCTAATGTTTCTAAGCCATTGACAAGACTTCTTGTGTTAAACTTAATTAGAAAAGTTCTTTACTTTTTACTGGAAATATAAACAATGATGCCTCTGATAGGTTGATATTAATGTTTCTGGTTACTAAAAGATAGAGTAGATTCATTACTAATTCACAACTGCAGTTTCGTTGACAAACTCCTTCAAAATAAAATCCACTGGGACCCAGGCATGGTGGTGCATGCCTGTAATCCTAGTACTTGGGAGGCTGAGACAGGAGGAAAGCAGGTTCCAGGCCAGCCTCAGCAACTTAGCAAGACCCTCAGCAACTTAAAAAATAAAAAATAAAAATGACAGGCCATAGCTCAGAGGTAGAATGCCCTTGAGTTCAATCCCCAGTATCAAATAATAATAAAATAATAATAATAAAATAATAATAATAGTAATAGTAATAATAATAATACCACCTATGGGGGTGAGTAATAATAACTATCATTTTCCTAGCCAATAATAGTCTTTATCATCTGCCAGGCCCTGGGTTAAGACTTTGTTTAATATTTCATTTAGTTGTCACACTAGTTCTTTAAGGTAGATACTGATTTTCATTCCCACCTACAGATAAAGAAACTGAGTTCTGGCTTAGAAAGGTCATCTATTAGAAATGTAGCGGAGCCAGATTTCAAGCCCACTTCTATTATAAAAGATTGGAAACTATCACATTAGCTAATCTAAATGAAACCTGGTGAAGTTAATAAATTATAAAATTAAACAATAAAATGCAGGTCTGTAGACATTCCCTTTTATCTCTAATATCCCACGCATTCAGTGCATGTGCTAGGAAGGTATAAGTACGTATGAACATTTCAACGTTTTCATGAAACCTATTGCCTCGTCTGAAAAGCACGAGAGTGTTTCGATCCCAGAGGCAGGCACGTGGGGGACGCTCGGCCAGCACAAGCTCAACTACATGAGGGCGCAATGCGAAGTTTTTATTGGCTTGAGTATGGTGATTCGAGCCTTGATGTTTTACTGCTCAGGCCATGTGGTTTGGGAGGTGCTGTTGTCAGGCGTGTGGGTTTGTGATTGCTCACGTGTGCACACGTGTGTGTGCAGGGCTGGGTGTTTTCCAGAGTGGAATAAGAAGGATTAACTTTCAGCATTTGGCTCACCCTAACCTATAGCAGATGGGCACTGGCTTTAAGTTCTCATAAAGTCAACCCTGGAGACTTGTTAAATAATTTATCCTCAACTTTGGAAGAGCAAAGGAATAAGATGATTAAGAAAAATGGAAAGCCACACGATAATGTGCCATTGATGGAGAGGGGTTGTCTTTCACTGTGGTACAAGGCGAGTGTAGTAGTGAATGGGTTTGGGAGGGGTGGAAGGGGGAAATTTAGGTCTGGGGGTAGGGGGCCCTTGGAGCAGACAGCTCCTGACTTTATCCCCAGCAGCTGTAGCAGAGAAAGTGAGAAAACCTCCATTCTCTACCCAGGGAATGGCCCTAACTTTAAGACATATTGAACCATGCTAATTTTAAGGCCTCCCAATATAACCATTTTATTTCATCCAGCTGTGGGGCCTGACTTTGGGCTAGAAAGGAGAGCCAGAAAGAGAGGGAGGGCAGAGCTGGAAAAATAAATTCACAAGGATGCCTGTCAGCAGTACCTGCTTTTAAGTTGGGGGTGTGAGAGCTGTAGCGAAGTCACATGGGTGATTTAGCGTAGACCATGACCTTCTTTCCTGTTCCCCACTGCCAGCAGCTGGATAAGTAAAGTCCTTCGAGCATCAGTCATGAAACTCTCCTGCTCTCCCTCCCTTTTAATAAGATGCCACAAGCATAGCTCACTCCTCAAATCCTCACCCATCCACAGAACCGATTTCAAGGAGGTGGGGCCAGTCAGGACCAGTGGTTGCAAACAACAGAAGCTGTATCTAGCTGACTTGAGCAGAAAGGGAATTTATTGGGAGGAGATCGGATAACTTGTAGAACTGATGAGAATGCTGCATGGAGAAGCAGGCTTGGACAATGTACAGGTGGCAAGGGAGTTGACACCGGACCCACAGCCATGCCACAGAAAGGTCTGGGTGTTGCTGCACTTTGTCTGGAATCTGCATCAGTAAGCCACACTTAATGTTGTGGGTGGTGCTAGAACTAATCTTTTATTTATTTATTGGTGCATTATAATTTTACATCATATTAGGGTGTAGAGTGTCAGACAAATGTATGCATGCAGCTCTTGGTACCCTCCCCACTGGGTTCCTCCCCCCTCCTTTCCCCTCCCCATGTATGTCTTTGATACTGGAATTGGTAGTTTTGTATACATTCATAGCATTATTTCAACTATTACACTATGACTTTGTCTCCTTTCCCTAATCCCCCTCAGTACTCCCTGGAGTCTCTGTTCATCAATCTGATGTTGCCCTTATTTCTGAACATCTCTCTAGCTTCCACATATGAGAGAGAACATACATCTACTTGTGTTGAGACTGACTGTACTCACTTAGTATGATATTCTCAAGTTCCATCCATTTTACTGCAAATGGCATGATTTTGTTCTTCTTTATGGCTAAGTAAAATGCCATTGTGTATATATACCACAGTTTGTGATCCATTCACACCGTTCGCTTCAGATCCAAGTCCAGGGTGACTGCATCCAAGTCCACCCCAGTGGCCAGCCTGCTGAGAGCAGACCCCTCCCACCTGCTTCAGCTCTAGGAGGCAAGCCCCACCTCCAAGAGATGGTAGGAGGTTCAGGTGCTGGGAAGGCAAATTTGCCAGCTATTCACAACAGGGCTTTCTCTAACATTGAGAATTGCCTCTCCCCAAAGAGGGATAAGAAATGAGGAGTTCCAATATCATAATGGACCCAAAGACTGATGCATTACATCCTTTCCAGAAGATTTAGCTTTCTCTGACCTGATTTGAAGGAGAACTGGTTTTGAGGCTTGTCCAAGGAAAGTTAACATGAAGGTCTGTGACACCTGCAGGTATGGGCCTGCCTGCTATGACATCCTTTGAATTAGGGAGGGGAGCGAGAGCTTGAGAAGTCTGCCTGTAAAATAGTGGTTCACACTTTACAAGCAGCTGGAGTAGTTTGATTGATCCTATAAGAAAATCAAAGCAAGTGTTTTGTTTCCTGCACCTCCTCCCCAGACATGGCCTGGGGTAGGTTGGGGTGGAGTCTGTTTGGGCTCTGTACTTAGCAAGTATTTGTACTGAATCCATGTGAGCTAAGGCAGGCCCCCAAAACCAATTCTTCCACTACTTTGGAGGGGCATAATTCTGAGCTGTTGGCAAGTCTTCTTCCCCATCTCATGGGAGGTGCTGAGGTTAGGGGGAAAGAAAACTGAGACTGTGCTTCAGGTGAGCTGAGTGATCCTGGGCATGTCCCCAGACCTTTCTGGGTCTTGAATTTCAAGGTGGGAGAAAAGAAACACCCTTCCAGTCTTAAAAGTAACCAAAAATTTGACTGGATTTAAAATACGAAGTAACTTCTGCGATGGCTAAATGCTTTGGTAGCCCTGAAGGGAATGAGGGGGGAAGGTAAACATTGAGGGCTTTGCTTTTCTGGGCCCAAAGTTCCCATCTGCAAGTAAGGAAAGATTGGTTCTCAATCGTTGAAGTATATTTGATGTGTCAAGAGCCCTAGGTCCACTCACGCGAGGCTCATTCATCTTGGGGGCATTTCTTCTCCCCCAGCTGAAGGACCCACATGAGATAAGATGATTACACAATAAGCATGCCAAATGTACTCCTGGCTTAAGAACGAAGATGGGAATCCAATGGTGAGCTTCATGTATGGCATAGTGCACACACAAAAAAGGGAAGGGGGGAATAAGCACTACTCAGTTACTGTCTGAAGAACAGGGAGGACGATGAGCAAGGGTAGCTTTCCTCCCTCTCCATCCTCTCCCCTACACCACCACAATCACATGCCTCTCAAAGCTTGCCCATCAACTTCTCTAAGAATATAACTGGGGTTGATGGAATGGATGTGATTCAATCAAGAACATTCACTGTCTCCTTATATTTAGCAAAGACTACAATATTTACTGAGCATTAAGACCAAATAGTTAAATGTTTGACCAAAGTGTTCATTTTGTGTATCCTATGCCAAGACTCCATTTCATTTCTCTGAGTCCTTTCCCAGCCTATCTTTTTTTCTTAGCACTGAGGATTGGACGTTGGCATACTAGAGATGGTGTGGAAGCTCTGGGTCCCCTCCATACCTGGCCCTATGTGTCTCTTCCATTTGGCTGTTTGCCTGTATCTTTGGTCATATATTTTAGAATAAATGAGTAAATAAAGTGTTTCCCTGAGTTCTCTGGGACATCTTAAAAACCTATCAAACCTGAGAAGATGGTTGTGGGATCACCAACCATGGCCAGTCAGAAGTACAGGTCAAGCCGGGTGTGGTGGTGCATGCTTGTAATCCCAATACTTGGGAGGCTGAGTCTGGAAGATGGCAGGTTCATGACCATCCTCAGCAACATGAGGCTCTCCACAACTTAGTGAGACCCTGTTTCAAAATAAACAATAGAAAAAATAGGGCTGGGGTGTAGCTCAAATGTAGAATGCCCCTGGGTTCAATCCCCAGTACCACAAAAGAAAAAAAAAGCACAGGTCACAACCTGGAACTTGTGACTGACATTTGAAGTGGGGGTCAGTTTTGTGGGACTGAACCCTTAAACCTATGGGATCTGATACTATCTCCAGGCAGATGGTGTCAGAATTGAGTTGAGTTGTAGTACACCCAATTGGTGTCTGCTGGAGGATTGCTTGGTGTGGGGGAAAAAATCCTCGCACATCTGGGTCTCAGAAGTGAAGTACTGAGAGTGTGAAAATAGTCAGTTTGTCTTCTCACTAGGGGCCACCCCATCCCCAGCGTACACAGGTACCTATCCTCCTTCAAGCGCCCTTGGTGTTTGGGAATTGTTCCTTGTATTTGTTTAAGGCCAACTGTGTCATCATTTTATAGGTAGCAAAATTCAAACTCAGGCCTGCTTGTCTTTAGTTAAGGCCTCCTTTCTAAGGCACTTAAACTACTTCTAGTTGTAACTCAATAGCTTCATGGTTAGTTTAGATCCGGGCTCCAAAGTCAGACTGACCTCATTTGAGTTCCCCATCAATCTTATAACCTAGGGTAGGTCACATGACCCTCTAACTCAGAGTTCTCATGTGTGAAATGAGGGTAATAAAAGCATCTACTGTTTATAATTGCTGAGTTTTAAACAAGATAATGCATGCCAAGTATTTAATTCAATTCTTGACACATAGTAAATGCAATACTTATAATTACAAAATTCTACACTGCAAGTATACTGACTTGCTTTATATAGAATGGCCAGGATTGTACTTTCCTTGCTCAAACATTATCTAGATAGTAATATCTGGTATGTGACTAACACTATACAGTCTATAAAGTCTTTTTATATCTGTATTAGTCAACTTTCCATCACAAAATACCTGACACTGGCTACTTATGAAGTATACAGAGGTTTATTTTGGCTCATATGTCTGGAGGATCAAGCCCAATATTGGGTGGTCCCATTTGGTTTTGGCCTGTGTTAAGGGGATGTATCAGAGTGAGTGATCACATCATGAGCCAGAACAGAGGGTGGGGGACAGACAGAAAGAGAGAGGTGGGGGTCCTCCCTGCCTTTTAAGAGCATGTCCACAATGACCTAAAGATCTTCCACTAGGCCCTACTTCTTAAAGTTCCATGGCCAATACTACCCCCTTGGGGACTAAGCCTTTATACATGGACCTTTGGGGGACATTCATCTAAACCATAGCAACATCATTATTTCCTTTTGCTCCATTATTTCATTAGTAGCATGGAATAAACTTACTCCGTTGTTGAAAAAAAATCCTAAAATTTAGAGAAGGTAAATGCCCAACCCCTGTTCAAAGATAGAGCAAGAATTCCACAAGGGCCTTTAAGTCTCAAGCTATTCAACTTTCCAACATGGAAGCCAATTCTTTCATAGACAAGCAACTTTTACTGACATCCTCTTGGAAGTATCATGTATGAGCCAGAAAGTGGGATAAGTTCTGGGGTGCCCTACAGGAGCATGTGGGAGAACACCTAAGCCAGGACTGGGAGATTCCTAAAAGACTCCCCACACTCCTCCAGACCTCTCTCCCCCAATGACCTTTTCACTCCCTGAGAACAAGAGTTCCAGTGTTCTGATTTTAGTAACCAAGATCTACCACTCTTCTGAAAAGTGTTTTGCTTGTTGCAGGATGAGTTGCTGCATGAATTTCTAAATGTTGAAATAGAGGACAGACCTGAGGGGAGGGGAAGGGAGGAAAGTGGGGGGGGGAGAGGGGGAATTTTGAAGGAAAGAATAAGTTCAGGTTGAGAGGCATAACTTGTCCATACTTCTTTCTTTCATTCTCATGTCAGATTCTCCAAATAGCACAAGGGGCCATGGGGTCAGCTTTTAATCTGCTCTCTATTGAAGAAGAGGATCTGTAAAGCTTTCAAAATAAAAGGAATTTGCCTTATGTACCTTCTTTCTTCCCTTTTTGGATCCTATCCTACCTCCCAGCACATGGTTCCAGCCACTATTTATGAAGTAAGAGATATTTTTCAGATACAGATAGGTTAGTACCATCCTAGAGAAACAGAGAGGATATCAGGGTGGGGAACAGAGGAAGTTAAGACAGGAGAAAGGGTTCATTCCTTTTCTTCACCTCACCCAGCCACCAACCATTCCAGCTCCAGCTTCTACAGACGTCTAGTTCCTTCCAGGACTTACTTCCAGGAGAACTAGGGAAGAATCTATAAAATTTAAATGTTTGTTTTGTGTTTTGGAAGTGTAAAATTATATATACGTCTTAATTAAGGGGCCATTTAAAGTAAATATTTTTAATTGAACCCTTTAAATCTATTTCAGTGTTGGAGTTTAAATCATCTCTTACAACTGAATTTAGGTAATGAAATTATCACAGAACCAAGTTTTTCAATTTTCCACCAGCCTAATCTCTTGCAGGGTTACAAGGTTTTAAGTTTCAAGATATTTTCAGCCTTACTTGGAATTGGAACCCCATTTCATTTTACAGCTTGAGAAATGTTTCATGTAGTAAAGATTCTTCAAAGAGATCTATGGAATGAATGAATATTCAGGTGTGATGGGGAAGGCAGAAGGAGATCAAATCTAAATAAGATACAGACATTTCTGAGGGATAAAAACTCGTCAACCTTGGGGGGATTGAGAAGTCCTAGATAAAGGAGGCTTATTGAGGAAAGAAGCTAGGCTCAGCTGGTGGGACATAAGCAGTGTCTTAGCCATCAGTAGAGGAAGGATCTGTGTACAGTGTTGGGTCCGACATTAGTTTTACTCCTGGTGTAGCTCTATAAGAGTCAATGTGGGAGAACAGCATGGGCAGGAAGTAAAAGTAAGAAGTCTTTATCTAAAACTCTGGAAAATAAGTGCTGAGGATGTAGCTCAGTGGTAGTGTATTTGTCTAGCATGCACCGGGCCCTGGGTTCAATCCCAAGTACACAAAATAAATAAATAAACAAATCTCTGGAAAATAAAGGGGTTCTGGTAGTCCTGCTATTAGAACTCTCCAACTGAGTAAGATACAAAGTGCAAAGTAGGATAAAACATGGTGTTTCTGCATGTGCTAGTGGTGCCCAGGGCATGACCTGGCAGACCAAGATGGCAGTGGCCAGTGGGGGATGAGAGTGTAGCGACATCCATTGATACAGATGAAAACATTGGAGGGGCACTTGACAGGGAATATAGCCCTTCAGAAAAAGTGGGAGGAAGAAGTAAATTGGGGTGATTATTGTTATGCATACTTAGGCTCAGAGGTTTGGGGAGACCTAAGTTACACGGGCCAACTGCTAAACTGCACTCCAGGCTCCTCTGTCTAGTGTTCTTTTCATAGTCATCTCTCTCTCTCATGGAAAAGAGCTATCATTGAGCTGACTATCAGAATCACACACACAAAGGCTTTGTGAATCCACAGATCATAAATGTATTCAACCAAAAGCTCTTTGTCCCTAAGAATAGGGACAGAGCACACCCACATGGAGCTTTGCAGTTGTTTTAAACCCTCAGTTTTGCACATCTCATTGGGGCTGCATAACAAGCTGGTGAGGTAAGCACCGAGTGGGAAAGCCTGATGTTAAACCAAACATGAGCCGGGGAGTTGAAAATCCCCTCCACTCAGCCGTCTCCTGCTCCCACTCACAACCACCAACTTCTAAGCAGAGCCAGGTCTAGCTCCTCCTGTGAGCCAGACTGATGTGGTTATTTGAGATCTTATCAGTTCTGGAAGGGAAAGAAGTTAAATTCGCATGGCCTTCTGGAAAGGATCAAGCGTTTTGCCTTTTACCTGGAGATTCGATTCTTCCTGACAAGGGGATGAACTTGATGAGCTAATGTAAGGAGCCAGTTCTTGCAGACTCAGTTTGTTTGAATTGCATTTGCGAGGTTTGTTTTAAGATGTGTCTACCTGTCACAGTGACATATGCCAGTGCATCTGTGCTGAGACAGTCCTTTTAAGAACCCCCCCCCAAAAAAAAGGGCCTTAAAACCTGGTAGTTACCCTTTGGCCTTCATATGAAGACACTCTTCCCTTGTGCCGCTAGCTGTGCCTTCAACCACTGCATCCCCAGCTTTACACAGGATGGCAGAAAGCCCTGGAAGAGTTGGAGGCTAAGGCAGGAGGATAACAGGTTCGAGCCCAGTGCATGGTGACTTAGTGAGACCCTATCTCAAAATTAAAAAAAAAATATAGGGCTGGGGGAGTAGCTCAGAGGCAAAGTGCCCCTGGGTTCAAAGCTCAATCCCCAGTACCACCATATACATATACATATACATATACATATACATATACATATACATATACATATACACACATCTATTTATATATATACACACACTGTACATGACAATAGATAGATGATAGATAGATAGATAGATAGATAGATAGAATTTAACTTTAACTTCAGAAACCTCCTTAACCCTTTGGGCCTAAGCCTCCTCCCCTTCTAAAATGGGGGAGGGTATTCCACAATCTCTAATGTTCCTTCCTTATACATTAATTCTGTAATCCAATGGGGACTCCCGGGAAAAGGTGCCTTTGGGCAAAGAATGAGATGCTGAGGATCTCAAGAAGCCCAGGGACCCCTTTACCCATCTGTGGCACTCACTAGATTCCCTCCTTCTAGAGCAGTCATAGTTAGTAAATGTCTTCACATGTCAATGTATTGTTTGGGGGCCCATTTTGCCTTTGGGGAGTTCTGTTTGTGATTTCAGTTCACAGACTTGGCATCTCCTATTCATTCATTCACTCATTCAGTACACATTTCTTCGAGTAGCTGTGTTCCATGCAACAACTACTACTAATTAAACACTAATATTTAATGTGTGTGTTTTAAGTGGCAGTTTCTGTGCTAAATATTTTACATGTGTCATCCTGTCCTCCTCCCAAGAGTCTATGAGGAAGTTACTATTAATATCCTCTTTTTATTTTTTCTTTGTGGTTCTGGGGATTGAGCCTAGGGGCGTTCTTCTTCCAAGCTACAGCCCCAGCCCTATTTTATTTTTTTATTTGGAAACAGGGTCTCACTAAGTTGTTGAGGCTGGCCTCGAACCTGCAATTCTCCTGTCTCAGCCTCCCAAGGACTGGGATTGCAAGCATGTGTCCAGCTAATATCCTCTTTTGATAGGTAAGAAAGTGGAGGCCAGGGAAGTTGAAAGCAACACTGGAGCAGGGATCCCACGTGAGACAGTCTGACTCCTGAGGCTAAGATCCTGACCTTCCCTTACACCGCCTCCTCTGGGAGTTCAAAAGTGAATCAAACATGGTCCCTACCCTCAGGAGCTCATGGTTTACAGGAGGAGGAAAAATTGTAAAATAAGCACAATGAAATATGCATATTTTCCTAAAGAATGTGCCCTTAAAATAGCATGGGGGTAGGGACGTCTCAGCCTGCCTGGTCCAGAGGGATGGGAATTGGGGAGATCACTAGTGGGGGCCCAAGGAAGCTGAGCCTCCAAGAGGAGAGACAAACTTCAATTACTCTCAAGCCTTCTCTGATAGAGCCATAGAGAGTGCTCACAGCATTGTCTGTGAACAGGTTCATATCCTTTGTAGAATAGTTTCACCTTCAGTGGCAAAAGAGATGAGAGCTGCTCCCTAGGAACTTGGAAATGGGGAATTTGTAAAACGCTGCCCTCAGAGACTTAAGGCTTGAAGAAGTAAACAGACCAGATAATATTATATCGATAGTAACAACTAGTAACAACCTTACTAGTGTATCTGGGGAAGAAGGAGTGGGTACTGGGATGGGGTTAGGAGGGAACCACACCAAAAGATGTTGTGTGCATATTTGAATGTATCGCTTTGAAACTCACTATGATGTATAACTATCTGGCACCCCAAAATTCTAAAAAAAAAAAAAGAAAATAAGGAAGAAGAAAGAAGAACTCAGATAGAAATATACAATGCCCATGTTACTCTGGCTCCCTTCCAGGGCAAGACCTATCTGAAAGTGTAAACATAGATAAATATGGAACACGATCCAGAAGGAGGATTTGTCAGCTGTGTTTGATGATCTTAGACAAGGAGAGTTTCAGAACTAAAGGTTAGTATTGCCCACTTGCACTGTTAAACCAAACTGGTTCCCCAAAATGCCCACCACATCTGGGGGCCAATTCCGAATGGCAACGTTAAACATTCTCTTTGTAGAATAAACTCCCCTATGTCTGATCCCATAACTTTGCCTCCTTGAGACATTGTAAGAAGAGGGAGTTTTGGCCAGCCAATTTGTATACCAACTCGAGATTGACAATAATACTTCTCAGTGTAAAATAATAAGATCTTATTATCATCATCTCATGAGCTAGGTGAGGAAACTGAGGCATAGAGAGATACTACAAATTCTAGAGAATTTTCTTAGTAACTCTTCTTAAGCTATCATTCTCAAAGTAAGACTTTACTACATACAGGCAGCCTCCCCCTACCCCCACCCTATAACCACTTCCTGACTAAATTGCACAGGGCTCCTATCTACATAAATAATTTGATTTTAAATTATATCTAAGAACTCATGAACTCACATGATATGCTGTGATTTATTAATGGAGATTTGGAATAATAGGGAGAAAAGAGGCCCTTATGCATTTGCTTAGTGTTTAATCCATGCAGGTGTTCAGA
This sequence comes from Glis glis, assembly GCA_004027185.1. NCBI lineage: Eukaryota > Metazoa > Chordata > Mammalia > Rodentia > Gliridae > Glis > Glis glis. The sequence continues at coordinate 28,913 of PVJS01006751.1, forward strand.
CTCCATCTCTTCCCGTTCCAGGAACTAAACTCTTTCTGTACTTTATTGTCAAATGCACTGGTTCTGGCTAATTTCATATCTGCCACCATAAGAAAAAGGTAGCAATGCTGTTATTACCGACAATACCCTGACTCTTTAGAACCTGTTTCTACTGAAACAATATAGATCTGCTTGCCTCAGCAGTTCCTAGCACTGTTGATTTAATGCCAGTTACATCCCTATTCATGACACCGCTTCATTCATCGAGCTGTGTGTGAATATGGGTTTCCAGTGACACTCTCAAGTGTTGTTTCTGGGCTTTATGGATGATGACCACAAATGCAAGTCATGCCCAGAGGATGCAGGGAAATGCGAACAATAATTCATTTTCCGGTCGTGTTAAATTTGCGGTTTGGAATTTTAGAGCCTAAACATCAAACAGCACCTCCCAAGCACGTCTTCTCTTGAACTCGTTAGGCCGTAACCAGAGCCTTCTTAGAATGCGATCCTTTCACCGTTGACTGCACTCCTGCTGCCCACACACCTCCACTGGTACAGAGGATGGGCAAGGGACTGCGGGCAGCTAGAAGCCTGATCCATTCTGTGGAAATTGAGTACACAAATAAAAATTCTTGTCATACACATCTAAAATAGAGCCAAGAGGCCAGGGGAGAAAATGCTCACATCACAAACAATTGTGGCAGGGACTGGTCCACCAGGTCAATACAGTGAAATAGCCTGCCTGATCTTTAGATTGCATTTTTTCTTCTTAGCAACTCTCTAAGGAACAGAAACTATGACCTTAAGACTAGCCTTCCATGGTAGCTGCTGCTCTTGTCAATCAGAGCTGGCCAGCTCCCTCAAGCACCCAAAGTGCTGTGAACTTTCTTTAACAACTCACATAGATTTCTCTGTCATAATAAAACCCTCAACCTTTCCTTTGTTATCTGGATATACCAGAAGCCACCCTGGCCTGTGCATGTGTGCCCCAGATTGCAATCTTGTTCTTTATTTCCAAATAAAAGTTCCCTTATTGGAAATTTGTCTCTCCATTTTTGTTTGATTTTGACAATTCAAAGAATGTCCATCACTTAACTGGCTGGGATTAAGACCAGCCAAGGAAGCATGGGGTCTCCACTTCTCTTGGAGGCAAAAGAAGATATTAATTGGAAAGATCTGTTAGCACCATGGAGCAAAGAACCAGCCAGCCCTGTGGAAACAGGTGTGACCATCCCTGGGAACTGCCCGACACGTGGCTCAGGGTCTGTGGAGGGGTAGGATGACCTAACTCTCAGCAGGAAGCTGCTGCCACCCCTGCCACTATGGGATGAAACCCTTTAGACTGTGTAGATATCCTGTTTCTCATCAAACTTCATCCTCTAGATAGACGTCCATTGACAATGTTATAAATCTACCATTTATTATTTGCTAGTTGGCTTTCTGGTTGAAGAAGAACTTTCCCTTCTTGCCTATTATGTTTATTTATTGATAACAGTATGGAATCAGGATTTTTATTTTAGTCAGTGGGTTAAAATATATTATGATCACTTATTTTTATGCTTAAATTGTCCCAAATTTAAGAAACATGGATGTCAATACCATCTGTGACTCTAGGTGACCTGGGGCAAGTCACTTTGCTTTCCGAGTCCCAATTTCTTATTTTGCATAACAAGGGAGCTATACTAGAAAATATTTAATTTCCATTTCTATGTGTAGATCTAAAGAGCCAACATATATAATTGCTTTCTTTACCTCTTTTAAAGTCCTTTTTAAAATTGCTATTTTTGTTTTGAGAGGTTTTTTTATTTTCAACTTCCATTTTAAAAATCATTTAAATAAGCCATGAGAGTGGTTAGTCTAAAGCAACACATGATTAGTTAGCCCATTCATTTCTTAGCATGGGGAGAAGAAGGGACAGAGTATGACCTTTTGTACAAAAAGGGATGAAATAATTTGAAGACCCATGACCCTCAGCAGGAAGTATTTGCTGCTTCCTCTAACAATAACAGCATGGGCCATTGTTCTTGGAACTAAAGTCCAGAGAAGAAGCAATTTTCACCCACCTCCTCATCTTCCTTCACCTCCCCTACCATTTCCCCACCCACTGAGATGACCAACACCAAGAGCCCTAGGGCTCCCTCCTTCCCCTACATGCTTTGATGGCCTGGGCAGATTTACTTATGTTAATTAGAATTGGCAGGGTGATTTGGAGAGGAAGAAATTGCATGCAAGTTCTATTTTGCGTTCTCCACGATTACAGGCAAGCACAACTGCATGGTTAGGGTGTTCCGCATGTGTTGTGTGTCTAAAAACATACCCATACATAAAGTCTGAAAGAAGCATCATTTACTCACTCTAATTTTTCATTTCTGTTTCTTAATTTTAATTTTTGATACTCTGGGATGTGCATTGCTACTTCACTATGTTATGATTTTACTCTGACTTTGCAATGCTGATGAAATCACTAGCAACCTTTTTGAACTAGAACTGAGGCCAAGGAAACAAAGGTAACAAAAATGAGGAGCATTTATGTTGAAATTATCTGTTTTAAAATCTGTTTTCTTGGGTCATTTACAATCAAAGATTGCTGGCGGGTTTTCATTTTCGTTCTTCTAGCTCACAGCCAGGTCAATAATGGAGCAGATCAAACGGAAGGGATTTGGTCTTTGTTTTCAATATTCCTATCAGCTTCCTAGTGCAATATTAATCTTGTTATCAAACACAGCTCTCACCTCATCTTTCCAAAGACAATAATTTGAAATGGAGGGAACAGGTGGGAGATTGTTTATAGACCTTTAACAATATTTATAGACAAAAAATAATGCCATACAAATTTTTCTTCATCCCGTTTCCCTGTTATTTGAAAATGAACTTTTTGTATTTGTTAACATCTCTAGCTATTCCCTTCTTTGGTGAATTCCATGGAGAGATCTCTGTTGACCTAAATATCAATTGCACACAAGTATTTAGACTGACCCCACTAAAACTCAGAAACCAAACAATACCTTAAAGGGTTAGAAAAAGTGCAAAGACAGAGTTTTCATTCCCCTCACTCAGCGGATTAGTATAGCAGATCTTTCAGCTATGCCAGCAATCTGCAGAGGACTTTCTGAATGGAGAAGCTTCTAGAGTCTAATGACTCTGAGGAAATGAGTTATTCTTGTTACCAACTGGAGACAGTTGCCATTCACACTGGAGAAGAAAGCAGATCTACTGCGGGGCATGAAATTAAATTTTCCAGGTAGCAGCAAGTAATTGATACCATGGGGTGACCTTTGCCTGCGGCGGCCATTTCAATCCATATAGCACGGCAATAGGGCCAGCTACCCAGGCTGACCCCCACACGCTGAGCCTGAAACACAACATGCCCGAGCAACCTCCACGTCTTTCCCATCAATGCTGCCCATTTTCTTTACCTTTGTTCTTTCAGCCTTTGTTCTAATTCAGATGTCCTTGATGGACTCATACATTTTTTATGAAATTATTAATTCATCCACCTGAGACACTAAGTAGGCATCAGTTTTATTGACTTACTGTGTGATTCAGGGTTTGGATTTTTTTGTTGTTGTTATTTGTTTTGTGTTGTTTTGGGCAAATGGCATTACTTTTCTGGATTTTCAGATCCTGCTTTTCAAAATTTGTCATCAAAAAATGTTTGGGAAAATAGAAAAAGGTAAACTCACATAAGCCACATCACTTTTTTTCTCTCTACTGATGACTTTTATATATTCAAACTTAATTGGTTTCTTCTGGATGGTGGCAGAGCATCTATCACCAAGAATGAGCTTTAAAATGAATACTGAATTTATTTAAATAACAGGTTAAGATAGGAAAGGTGACCAACAGGAAAGAAATTGTGTGCCTGTCTTTTGAAATTGCTCAAAATTTAAATCATTTTGAAAATTCACTCCATTACCAATTGCTAGTCTTGAAATTCTTGACATCAGGTATGCGATAGTTTCCAAATTAGGATTATTTGGTTCAAAGCTCTAGACCTTCCTAAATGCCTTAGGTAAGGAAAATGGACTGAAAGTCCTAATGTGGCAGTTTGGGACATAAATTATGTAAGTGCAAAGAGAAGACCAAAGGATCATGGCTTCTAGAGCCAATTTAGATTTTAATCAGATTTTTTATTCCAACTTTAATTAAAGCGTTTGACTTAGAAAAATGACTATTAGTAAAACGGACTGCCAGTAAAGCAAAAAAGAAAAATTAATTGAGAAAAAATGTACCCTGACTGCTATGAAGATTCATAGCATATGCTAGGGAAGGGGGCGGAAGAATGCTTTAATGAACTCTCATAACATATAGTAGTAGTTCTCTCTCTAGACATATAGAAAAATGTGTGTGTCGGATTTTTCTCCTTAGATGCTGATGTAAGTGAAAATAATGGAAAATTCTCTTTTTTAAATTTAAAATCTAATGTCAACCTCTAAATCATAGACTGTAGCTTATCAACCTTGTCTGCCTGGTTTGGTCAGGCTAATTTCTATAGCTATGAACCAGTCAGCTAATATCTGTTGACTCTTTACTTGCCCAGGCACTGGAAAGAGGATTGAAGAGGAATCAAAAATCAAGATCCTACTCTTGGAAAACTTGGAGTCTTATTGTGGAAAGAAATGGGAAAAACCCAGATAATCAAAAAGCCTGAGAAATTGGGTGGCATCTCACTGATGGTAGGAAAGTTGAGATAAGGGGCATCTTCCTGGTTCCAACAATTCTACAGGATATGCGAGGTGGGAGACTGGCAGGTGCACAGGATTTGCACAGGTGCAGGAGAGCAAGAGTTTCTGCAATCAGCAGACTGTTGAGCATCCTGAGGCAGGGGAGGAATGGGGCCTTTCTATCCTACCTGGCCATTTAAATAAGTTCAATATTCATCTTAAAACTCATTCTTGGTGATAGATGTTCTGCTGCCAACCAGAAGAAACCAATTAATTTTGAATATATAAAGGAGGAGTCAGCAGGGGGGAAAGTGATGTGGCTTATCTGGGTTTATCTTTTTCTATCTTTCAAAAATATTTCTGATGATAAAATTTTAAAAGTAGGATGAAGGAAGAAAGGAAGGGAAGGAAGGACAAGCCTGGGGATGTTTCAGGTGCTCATGCTCTGTTAGGAAATAGAATCACAACAAAGCAAGAGGGAAGAAAGCCAAGCCTGACCAGCAGAATGGAGGGTTCCTGTGGGGGCAGGAGTACAGGGATCTCGCTGAACTTGACCTTGAACAGCAGACAAAGGCATTTCCATCAGAGGTGCCCTTTCTAATATTTACTAAGTGTTGTTACTGTCTATGCTTTGTTCATTTACATTCTTTCTTTGCCCTGCCTTTTCTTTTTTTTATAGGCCCTGGGGATCTAAGAGTCAACATGCAAGTTTTTAAAAGAATAGCCTGGAAGTTTTATGCTGATTGCATTGTCAGTAGGGAGGTTAGGAGGTCACTGTCTTGTCCATGGCATGAGGGGCAGGACTTATCTGGGCTGGGATAAATACAACAAGGATGGACACAAAAAGGAGAAACTAAACCAGCAGACGTTACTAAATACCTTCTATGAGCCAGTCCTGGAGGTCAGTGACACTTGACTTGCAAGGGGAAGAACTCATGGTCAGGTTGTATCCAACTAACAATGTCAGGACTCCAGGAAGCACGGATGCAGGCTCTGTTACATCTGACTTGAGACAGCAGAGACTGGCATGGCAGGCCGGGCAGAAGTGGCAAGAAAGGCCTCACCCATAAGAACTGAGCTTCAAAGGGTAAGTCAAGATTCACCAGACAGAGAAGAAAGTACAAAAGAAGAGTATTAAATTAATTGGAAACTTAGGATACCAAATTAAAGACAGAAATTTAAAAATTGAATTAAGGAGTTGCCAGTGTCTTCTTTAATCCTAAACATTCCATCTAAGGAATGTTCCGAAGGGGAAAATAAAAAGAAGGGATCGCATACTTTGGCAAATGCCAAAAAAAAAAAAATTATAGAGATAAGAGAAAGAATACTTGGAACTGTCATGGACATTTTAGGATGTATCTTAGCAGGAGTTCCTGAAAAAAATTTAAAAAGAGAAGGGAGGGAGGGAGGGAGGGAGGGAAGAAGGAATGAAGGAAGGAAGGAAGAAAGAGAGAGGGAGGAAGGAAGGGAAGGAAGGAGGGAGGGAGGGAGGGAGGGAGAGAGAGAGAAAGAGAGAGAGAGAGAGAGAGAGAGAAAGAAAGAAAGAAAGAAAGAAAGAAAGAAAGAAAGAAAGAAAGAAAGAGCTCATGCTCTACTGGGAATACAATCGCAAGAAAGCAAGAGTGAGGGGAAAGGAAGTAAAGGAAGGATGGGGATAGAAAGCAACTGCTAGGGCATGATAGACAGCTTTGGCCACATGTCACAAGAAGCCACAAGGTGACACAGCCAGTTGTTTGACAGGTACAAGGTGTCTCAGGATAAGCCGTATGAAAACCTTACCTCAGAACAACACATCAGAGGCAAGAACAGAGAGAATATCCTCTGCTGATTCTCTTTCCCGTTTATTAAAAGTCTCTTCTTTCCTGTCTATCAAAAGGAACCTGTGGGCCGGGCGTGGTGGCGCACGCTTGTAATCCCAGTACTTTGGGAGGCGGAGACCGGAGGATCCGGGTTCGCAGCCAACCTCAGGTCTCTCTCTTTCTCTCCCTGTCTCTCTCTCTCTCTACTTAGTGAGGCCTTCTGCAACTTTGTGAGACCCGGTTTCAAAATAAAGTATAAAAAATAGGGCCGGGGGTGTAGCTCGGAGGTAGAATGCCCCTGGGTTCAATCCCCGGTACTGAAAAAAAAAAAAAAAGGAACCTGTGGAAGTTAATCTCTATATTTCTGGGTTGAGTCACCTGGGTTTTTTTGGTAACAGACTTCTTTGGGAAAGCAGATCCTGTAACCTGTAGAGTGGCATTTTATGGGATCAGAAGTGGAGGAAGAGCTGAACACAATGCAGGGAACCTTGCTTGGAGTCTTTCCCCTCAGGAGCCAGTCAAGGAGCTGTGGGTCCAGGGACAGGTGAAGCCAGAAGAATGGAAAGGCTCATAGCATGTGTCCTATACTGAATGCATTCTTACCAAACACATATCTCATAATAATTGTGGCCAGTCCTTCCTTATGCCAAGAAATTTCCAGACCCATTGCTTCTTTGATTTCTCTGTATATTCTTATTGTGCCCAATTATTTAGATCTTCCAACATGGACAGCACAACGCAAGAGAGAAAAACTGATTTGGATTAATGTTGTCACTCAGAAGTTCACTGGCAAAACTGGTTAAGCAAGACAAGTGAATGAGAACGGTTGACATTAAATTGAAGGATGGGGGAGAAGTAGGTTCCTGATCATGTTTGCTTAAGCTTGGTTTTCAACAAAATCTTTTTTCTTTTATATGGAGGGTGTGGGTTGTGCTGAACATGTTTATTTCCTTGAAACTTTATCTGCTTCTCAGGAGAAGAGCAAGTGGAAGAGGAGGTAAGATTGGGAAGGAGAAAAACACAGGCAATGTGAAACACAGTCGTTCAACGTCATTGGGAAACCAAGCATCTGGCTCTCCTGAGATGTGTAGAGCTGGAATAACAACTATTACTATTGCTGCCTGATCTGACAAATTTATAAATTTAAAAACTACTTCAGGACCAACACTTTGAAACAAAAAGAGATGAAAACAAAAACAAAACAATGCTTTGCATTTATATACATAAATGGTCCAGGTGGCGACTCGCCCAGGAAACCGCTCTCAAGCCTTCCCAGGAACGGTTCTCTCAGACTTGAAAAGGATGATATCTGCAATTGAGTGGAAGCTTTGGGTCCATGTGAACTGTGGCTCTGTTGGTGGCTCCTAATTACCCTCTGTCCTGCTGACTGTATAATTCAGGAAGGCCCTGCAGATGCACCGCTTTTAAGTTAACTGAGGATATCTGTTCATTCAAGCTAACCCTGACAGTGCTTTAAAAAGAATGAAAAGATTAGCCATACCTGAAACTAAAAACGAGAAGACTGTGTGGGTGAAAGAAATGAAACCATTATTTCTCCCTTTTTTCTGCTTGACGATCCTATTTTTTAAGCTGTCTGGGAAAACTATTTAGAAGAGAGATTCTGAATGTACCTTTTTACCATACTTATAATCAGACAACCAATTTGATTATTTTTTGGTCTAGGCAGATTTGGTATTATGTAAAATTTTAACCTGATGTTTACACTCATTTTCATGCCACCTTTATAATCATTGCTCTCTGGATCACTTTTAATTTGGCATACTTTTGTGAAAGAAAATAGCTACTTTAATCTTGTCTAAGAAACAATATTGTGAAATTACAACTGTGATGCATTCTGAAGGTATGTATGTGTTTGTGCATAGATCATTTTTAAAATATACAATGTGGTATCATTCAAATTTTCTAGGCCCTTGGAGAATAATGAAGTATGGATGCAGTACTCTTTAATTACAGCACTGAAATAGTAAAATGGAAAGAAAAACAGTATCAGAGTCTTTCTGCATTCCTGGAAATACGTGGGAGTCTAAATTGGTTTGTTTATTTGTTTTTAAAAGGGAAACATTGCAATAGTTGCCACCTGTCATGAATCTTTAATGTCTCTTCGCCAAGAAGTACTGTTTGTGTAAACCAGTACCTACATTCATATTTATCTTTTTATTCAAATTCTTTCTTCTAGTAAATCTATAAATAACCAACCAAAAATATTAGTCCTATATTATGTGACATTATCTCATGTTCTACAGTTTGTAACAAGAGTTCAACTGAATTTGGTTGATTAATTTGAAGGGAGAGCTCTTTGATGTGTGGCCTCAGTCCAATGGTTTAAATTACTGAATTTCCAGACTTACTGCTCCTCATTTCTTGGAGATCCCAATCACTGAGCACAGCACATGGGGGATATCGTGCAGATAAATCAGAATATGGCCAGGACTCACTTGGGAAGTTGGCTCAATTTCACTGTCCTGATACTGTCAAATAGAAAATATGAATTCATGTCAAGTGGGTAGAGAGACTCTTAAACATCAGGGAGTTCGTGAAAGTAAGCTATAATTTGTGAGGCAGGGCAGAGTACCTGGGAACAGGAGGGATTAAAACAGGCCTCTGTATCACCTTCTGTGAGGTGGGGGGAGGTGAGCAGGGAGATGAGAGATGGGTGGGCCCACCAGCCCACAAGATAACAATTCAAATCAAGGATTGAAATTGGTCAAAAGACATTGGTTCCCCCAAACCCAATTCTGACCAATTAAAAAAAGAGCAGATAGGGACCCTCAGTAAAGTTTAAAAGCCCACCTCCCAAGAACTTCAGTGGTTACTCTCTTTTGGGGACTCCCACCCATGTGGAGTGGAAGCTGTTTTTGTCTTCTATCTTTCCTTGACTTAAAATAAACTTTCATATTTCTATACCTTTCGTTAGTCCTTGGACTTCATTCATTGAAATCCACTGGACAAGAACCCTATAAGAGGAGACACCCCATCTCAGTCATGGTGCATTGACCATGATATGGATTCATGACGTTGGTAAACAAACTTTTAAACATCGGGAGTTCATGAAAGTCAGCTATGATTTGGACTCGGGGCAAGAAAATAAGAGGAGTTCCACTTTCAGAATGGTAGAATGAGGAGCTCTATGGAACCACTCACCAGCAAAACAACCATAACTAGCGATGATTATTTTTAAAAGCAACTATTTAAAGTCTCTGGAAATTGTCCAAAGGGCATATAGAAAGTTAAGAAACATTTACTTGAGAAATTCTACTAAATCTTGAAAGGAATCTATGGCTCATGAGCCACAGCCCGCTCTCTGCCTGCTCCACTCCCCTCAGTGCCCAGAGACAGAAGCTCTGGACTGGATGGGTGTGGTCAAGAAGAAGATGCTCCTTCTCCCCTCAGCTCGCAGCCAAGGAACACAGCATCTCACCAAGAAGGGATGGCTGTCAAAATTTCTCAGCTTTTCAGCACAAAACTGCAGAGACTAAATTCCTGGCAAGTGCAGCCAAGAGGCTACTCCCTTCCTGCCCAGAACCCTCCCTCATAAGACAGAGGCTCCACCTCTGGCATGGCAGTTCAAGGATACGGGAGCCCCAATTTCTCTGGCCTTAGCTTGCCCATAGAGTGGTGGTTCCACACTGGGAGAGGCAAGCTGAAAAGACCTGAGGCTACTGCTTCTGCCCACCCCTCTGCTCATAAGGCAGGAGTGTGACTCTCATCCATGTTCTACAGCAGTAGCTCAGAGATAATACCTAGGGGGTAAGGCAGATCACAGGAACAGAGAACTCTGAAGCTCTTCCAAAGGTGCCGACTTTCTTAGAACTAGAGAACAAGAAGGTTCAAGCTTAAGGGCACTCTAAAAATCAATGGCAATTGTTGTGGCAAGCAATTAAGAAGCAGCTGGTAGCTTTATAAAAGCAACATGCTGAACAGTAGGCCATCAAGTTTACCAGAGAAAACAAAGAAAAGAGGAAGTTAAAATACTTCCTGGGGTTAGAACAAACCTCAAAACTTTGATTTAATAAAATCAAATTATGTCCGGGACATTATAAAAATGATTAATGTAGTTAGCCAGCATCTGATGAAAACTATCAGCTGGGTGATATACCAAAGGAGACAAAAACTCTAACAGATAAATCCAGGAAAAAAAGACAGTCAAGAAGAGCCCTGCTTAAGCCACTGTCATCCTAGGGTGATTGTGTGTATGACGGAGTCTCCATCCTCTGAGAAATGACATCATAAACTTCACATTAAGTGAGAAATAGACACCACTAAAATGGAGTGCCCCAGTAAACAAGTAAACAACATGGAAAACAAGTCCCAGAGAGGGGAAGGAGATCATTATCCAGAGTTGCCATAATATATTACCTAAAATATCCAATTTTCAACAAAATATTAAGACATGAAAGAAAAACAAGAAGTGTGACTTATACATGGTAAAGAAAGCAAGCAAAAGAAACTGCCGATAAGAGGGTATAGATGTCAGATTTAACAAAGACTTCAAGTACTAATGAAAGCTATGCTTTAAAGCAAAGTATGATAATTAGCCAGGTACAGTGGCACATGCCTGTAATCAGTACTTGGGAGGCTGAGGCAATAGAATCACAGGTTCAAGGCCAGCCTCAGCAACTGAGTGAGGCCCTCAGTAACTTAGTGAGACCCTGTTTCAAAATAAAAAATTAAATAGGGCTGGAGGTGTAGCTCAGAGGTAGAATGCCCCTGAGTTCAATCCCCAGTACTGAAAAAAATATGATAAAATTGTCTTATCAAGTAAATGATATTAACAAAGAGATATTATAAAATTATAAATTATTTAGGATTCTTTTGCAATGAAGATTTGTCTTTGCTCCCCATTATTTATTCAATCCTTTATCTGTATCAGTATGGACTCATGTATATTTATTTGATTCCTTGGTTTATAATCAAACACTACCTTGCTTATTTTATTGCTTAAAATTTCCCAGCATTGGCCATTGGGAGCTATGGCCCTACTTGACTCCTGGGTCCATTGGATATGCCCCCATGAATATAGTAAGGTTGGTCAGTTTGGGACTTTGTTTTTCAGCACTTCTTTGCTTTCTGGTACTACGAGATGCTCTAGGTTCATCTTGCATATTTCCTGCCTCGATCCTAGTATCAGCCATTTTTCCAAGGATCCTTGGATCCTTTTATTGGAGAATTGTCTTAGAAGCTAAGATCTGGGTGCTAGATTTGCTCTGGGTTTCTTTTTAGAATTCTATGATTCATTGTGGTGATGGTTGTACAACTCTGTGAATATAATTAAAAGCATTGAATTGTCCACTTTAAATAGGTGAGCGACGTGATATATGAATCTCAATAATGCTCGTACATGAAGGAGAAGAAAATAAAGTTAGTCTTGGGGAATAAGCTATTTCATAAACAAAAGGAGAAATATATGGACAAAACTGTACATAATGACAAATCCTTTGCCAATTATAATTAAGCATGTGGCCTCATCAGGAAGGGATATATTTGAAATATCATCTACACACCAAGAATTACTGCCTGCAAATAAAGTCTTAAAACTTGTAAGAACTTTTTGAAGAAAATTAGACCATTCCAAATCATTCAAATTATATCTTCCCTAGGGCCTTGAGGAGTATTACATGTGGCATTATTTAATTATATCCCCGAAGTAATAGGATGGAAAGAACAACAGATCAAAAACTCCTACATCCATGGAAATACTTGGGAGACTAAACTAGTTTATTTGTCTTTAATAGGAAACATTACAGTAGTTTCTAGGCAGCTGCCATGAACTTTCAATGTATTCTAGTTGGCAAGGAGCCCCTTCCACCCACTGTACTGAAACAAAGACCTAGGGCCATGCCATACCTCTAAAACAGTCAGCAAACGTAAGGCTAAACAGGTGTGAGTGTTGCTTATTTTCTGAACAAATTCAGAAGCCAAATAAGACTCCCTTACTACATGGATAGGAGAATATTTATTAGTATGGAAAAATGTAAGAGAAAGAAAAGAAGATGAGGATTCAACCCCAGGTAGTTGAATAGCCACCTATGGGTTTGTTATCATAGCTCTCAATGAGCACCCTATTGACCTCCATTCTTGTCCCTGCTTTATAATTTTTCCAAGGACCAGTGCAACATATTCTTGACTGTATGAACACATGCGTGCATATAAAGATAGATGATAGATAGATAGATAGATAGATGATAGATAGGATTAGATAAGAGTGTGTGTGTGTGTGTGTGTGTGTGTGTGTGTGTGTGCCTTCTATATCCGTGGGTATATCCACATATTCAACCAATCATGGATCAAAAGTATTTTGTGGGAAAATTGTACCCATACTGAACATATGCCGACTTTTTGTCATTATTCCCTAACACCACAGTAAAACTATTTTACATACCATATTTACGAGTTCTTAGTAATCTGGAGATTATTTAAAGTATACAGGAAAATGCACATAGGTTATATGCAAATATTATAGGACTCGAGCATCCCCAAATTTTGATACTGCAGGGGGTCCTGGAACCAGCCCCCTTGCAAATACTCAGGATGACTGTATATGGTGAGGGACTGTAAAGTAATGGCTAAAGATGCCTCTGTAGAGTTAGACTTACTGGATCCAAACTCCAGCTCTGTTGTTTACCAGAGCAGGACCATGAGTGTTCTAGATCTGTTTCTTAGTTTCATCATCTATAAATGAGGAAGAAAGTAATACTTACCTTTATGATCACTGAGTAAAGGAGTAGACTTATAGCAAACATACAATGTTAACATTATGTGTATCTACTTAGCATTCCTTGATGATAGAATATGCAACATTCAATTTCCATTGTGCACACCATGCCTAGAGAAAAACACTTCCCATTGAGATAATCTCTTGATTTTTGTTTTCTCTACTTGGCAAAGTATCTTTTAAAAAAGAAATGGTTACTTTATTTGGGTTATAAAAGTCATTTATGCTGATCAAGGACATTTGGAAATAAAAGAATTAAGAAGAAGCAAAAAATCACCATTATTCCATCATACAGACATAAGTAATAAAAATTCACATTTTCCTGCCTGCATCTTTTGTGCATTTAATCTGCTCAAGATTCACTGTTTTTGCTGAGGGAGGAGGATCACAGATTTGAGGCCAGCCTCAGCAACTTAAAGAGACCACAGCAACTTAGTGAGACCCTGTTTCAAAATAGAAAATAGAGCTGGGGGTGTAGCTTGGAGGTAGAATGCCCCTGGCTTCAATTTCCAGTAAACCCTCCCATCACACTGTTTTTACCATTTGTATGTCCATTTTATAGTAAGCATTATAAAATTAGCTATGTTATCAAATTATTTGTAGACTTCTTGTTAACTATGACATATGACTACATGTATCTAATCACCTCCCATGAAAGGAAAGGAATTTAAGACATATACAATTACAGGGACGAAGAAAATGTGAGACAGACAAGAGCAAATAACTGACTGCAACAAACTTTTGGAAGATAGTAGAGAAGCAACGTAATGAATTTTCAGAATAGAGGAGACTACAGCCCTAATGTCTGTAGAGCTAGATATCCCAAGAAAGATGATTTTTTACCTCACAGAACTCAAGCAGGCTGAGAACGTGATATCAACAGGTACTACTGAAAAGCAGAATGAGAGATAGAACCAAAAACAGGAGCGTTGATTGAAGTTTTAACATGAAACTGTTGAACTCTCAGGCCTACTTCTCAATCCCTCCTTCCTTCTTCCACAAGAAACCTGAAGTTTCATCTCTGGACAAATTGAACCAGAGATCATCTGGATTTAGGGATATCAGGTACAACAGGAATGAAGGAGAAAGAAACATGGAAAAATTCAGGAAGACTAAGTGAGATTCTGGGTATGAATTATGAGAATCCTCACCCCACCCTTGCCCTTATTTCCCTCTGCTTCAAAATGCTAACAATCAGGTGCACAACCCCCAGAAAGAAGAGTGGAAGGTCCTTCCCTGCAAAAAACCTACATGCCCACAAAGAAAAGAACTTCAGGTATTGTTATCTGAAGGTCCTCCAACAAAAAAGACAGTTGCCACCACATCACCTTCAGTTAAGGAAAGAAGACGTGCCTTGCCTACACACATACAGGGCTTCTAACAGATTTTCCAGTCTCACTCTTAAAAATGAACAGAGACAAATAGAACAGAATAGAAGATACAGAAACAAATCCACACACTGATAGCCAATTGATTTTTGACAAACATGCCCAAAACAATACATTAGAGAAAAGACGGCCTTTTCAACAAATGGTGTTGTGAAACTGGCTATCCATTTGTAGAAAAATGGAATTAAATCCCTTTCTCTCACCCTACACAAGAGTGAACTCAAGATGGAAAAGAGGGCATAGGTCCAATACACCAATATATAGGCACAGGTAGGCACTTCCTCAATAAGATCCTGAAGGCAAAATAAATTAAAATGAGGATTAATAAGTGGAATTGCATTAAATTAAAAGTTTCTGTTAATCAAAGGAAACCATCAATAGTCTAAAGAGAGACCCTACAGAATGAGAGAAGTTCTTTGCCAGCTATTCCTCTAATAGAGGACTAATATCTAGAATACACAAAGTACTTAAAAGACTTAACACTAAAAAAAAAATCAATCAAGAAGAAATACAAATGGTCAACAAATACATGAAAAAGTGTTCAACATCATTAGCAATTAAAGAAATGCAAATCAAAACTATACTCATATTCCATCTAACACCGATTAGAGTGGAAATCATCAAGAAGTCAAAGAAGCCGGGTGTGGTGGCGCACGCTTGTAATCCCAGTACTTTGGGAGGTGGAGACCGGAGGATCCGGGTTCGCGGCCAGCCTCAGTGCGCATGCACGCGCGCGCGCGCGCGCTCGATCGATTGATCGAGCGATCGATCTCTCTCTCCTCTCTCTTCTCTCTCTCTCTCTCTCTCTCTCTCTCTCTGTCTCTCTCTCTCTCTCTCTCTCTCTCTCTCTCTCTCTACCTAGCGAGGCCCTCCACAACTTCGTGAGACCCGGTTTCAAAAATAAAGCATAAAAAAAATAGGGCCGGGGGCGTAGCGTGGAGGTAGAACACCCCTGAGTTCAATCCCCAGTACCGCAAAAAAAAAAAAAAAGAAGTCAAAGAATAATAAATGCTGGATGTGGGGAAATAGTAACTTTTATACACTGTTGGTGGAATTGCAAATAGTACAGTTGCTATGGAGATTAGTGTGGAGATTCCTCTGAAAAGTGTGGGAATGGGTCCACCATATGATCCAGCTATACCACTCCTAGGTACCTATCCAAAGGGACCAAAACCAGAATATTATAGAATACATGCATATCCATGTTTATAGCAGCATAATTCATAATAGCCAAATTATGGAACCAACCTAGGTGTCCATTAACAGATGAATGGATTACAAAATTAGGGGATATACACACAATGGAATTCTACTCAGCAATAAAGAGGAACAAAATTATGTTATTTGTAGGAAAATGGATGGACCTGGAGAACATTATGTTTAGTGAGATTAGCCTGTCACAGAAAGTGAAGGGTCATATTTTTCTCTCATATGCAGAAGCTAGGGAGTAATTGGGATACAAGAGGGACTTTAGATAATGGAAGAGAATCCCCAGTGGAGCAAGAAAGGTGGTCTAGGGGAGGGGGGTGAGAGGAAGAATTAATGAAGGAAACACTTCCATTGACATTATGTACATATGCGAGAATACCAATGCCAATCTCAGTATCATGTAGGGAGAAGGAGGAGTGGGGGGGAAGCAGGGGGAAAGCTCACCAAGTGCTGTGTGCATGTGTGTCACTATCACTAATGAACTGCATTATGATGTGAGACTATAATACACCAATAAATGTATAAAATGAATGGAGAATAGAGATCATTTAATAGCAAAGATATCCTCTGTAGAAGAGGCTGCTAATTTTCTCTCTTCCCAAACAACCTACTAGATTCCATTGTCCAGCCTTTTGCAGGTAAGTGGGGCCATAATGACTAGTTCTTCCCACTGGGATGTGAGCAGGTGGTTGGTGTCACCTCCAGTCCTAGCAATTCAAAAGTAGATTTGCTTTTTCCATATCAAGAAGATATGACACACCAAGTACTGTGTACACATATATCCCTATCATTCTGAACTGCATTATGATGTGAGACTACAATGCACAAATATGAATATCGTTTAAAAAGATATGGCATACACAAACACAAATAGAAAATGAATCAAAGAATAGACGGTCTTGGAAGCCAGAAACATGAGAGCTAAAATGTGAACTTTAATAGAAAGAGTCTACACTGAAGTCAAGAGAATCCTCTAGAAAGTAGAACTAAATGACAAATGAATAGAAAAGAAAAATTAGAGCCTCAACTAAGGCAGTCCAATGCTTAATTACTTGAAAACAGAGAGGAGAAATTTTTTTAAAAAATAATGAAAAAAAATGAGTCCCTAGCTGTAAGGGGATCATAAAATTCCCAACAAGAAAGAAATCAAATACACCCACCTGAAGAATATTATTGTGAAATTTGAAAATACTAAAAAAGAAAAATAAAATCTTAAAAGCTTCCATAGAAGAAGGAAAAAGGTCAGAAATAATTTTTATATCTGACTTCTTAACATCAATATCTGAAGGAAGAATATAAGGAAGAAGGAATTTCAAAATTCTGAGAGAAAATTATTTTCTCCGTGGAATTCTGTAACTAAGTGTGAGATTAAAATAGACATTTTCAGACAAGGATGCCTGCTTCCACCATTTTTATTTAACATAGTTGTGGAGGCCCTAGCCAGAGCAATTAGGCAAGAAAAGAAATAAAAAGGTATCTGCATTAGAAAGCAGGAAACCAAATTGTCTCTATTCACAGATGATATGATCTTATATACAGGAAACTATAAATATTTTATTAAAAAACCATTAAAACTATTAAATAAGTTCAGCGAATTGCAAGACACAAAATTAACATATGTAAGTCAGTAGCATTTCTGTGTGCCAATAGCGAACTATCTGAAAAAGACATCAAGGGAACAATCTCATTTACAGTATCTGCTGTGATAGTCAATCTAGTTTGTCAACTTGACCTGATCATGGCACACCCAAGATCATGTGACTTTGGGTGTGTAACAGCAGATTAAACAGAAAGCCTGCCCTGAATGTAGGCAGCAGGATTCTGATAGGTGCAGGACTTAGATAAAAGAGGGAGAAGCCGCATAGAGCAATGCGTGACTCTTTCCGAAGAAAACGCATCTGCTCTCGCATGATATTGTCGGCCTCCGGCTCATAGAACTGGAACTTCGCAGTTTCTCTGAAGAGCTTCTTGATCTTCTGCTCTCGTCTGAGATCGTCGGCCTCCAGCACTTCGAACTGAAACTTCACCATCGTTTCTCCGAAGAGCTTCCTGATCTTCACATCTTGGACTGGGACTGAATTAGTGGTTGCTCCAATCCTAAGACTCCAGTTCTTAGACCGCTCGACCAGCTACTGGTTCCTCTGACTCTCCACCTGCAGTCAGAACTTGGGACTACATTGCTTCAAACTGTAAGCCCATCTGATAAATCCCTTTTTTCAAATATACTCATTCTGTGAATTCTAGTGAACCCTGTCCAATACATCTGCAAAAAGTAAATAAAATACTTAATAACAAATTTACCAAGAGGGTGAAAGATTTCTACAAGTAACATTATAAAACATAAGAAATGGAAAAGGACACAAATAAATGAAATATATTCCATGCTCATGAATTGGGAGAATTAATATTGTTAAAATGTCTCTATTCAAAGCAATCTATAAATTCAATGCAATTCCTATCAAAATACTAATGACATTTTCCCAGATATAGAAAAAAATTAATTCCTACAGAATCACAAAAGATCTCAAATAGTCAAAACAATCTTGAGCAGAAAGAATAAAGATGGAAGCATTACACTATCTGACTTCAAAACATACTACAAAGTTATAGCAACCAGAACAGCATGGTACGAGCATAAAAACAGAAACATAGACAAATAACACAGAATAGAGACCTCATAAATAAATCTATACATTTTGGCAACTTGTTTTTTATGAAGATGCTAAAAAACACTGGGGGACCTATAGAATGGAAGAAAATATATGCAGGCAATGCATCTGACAAAGGGTTAATATTGAGAATATATGAAAAACTCAAACAATTCAATAGAAAAAATATTTTTGCCTTGATTATCCACCCTAGAAGTCTATCTATATTATGAATATTTTTAAGGAAGTAGCATTTCCTTTGGCTAACCTCTACTCCTCATTTGTAGGTGTATGAGTACAGATACATGCACTATGTCATTCATTTCTGAATTTACCTTTATTATTTCCTTCCTTCTTGTTAATTTGAATGTGCTATTGCCCTTTCCCCAATTTGTGAGTTGAACCCTTGGCTTATGTTTGCTCTTAGCCATTCTTAGTTCCTTATCAATATATTTTAAGCTATATATACTCAATATCTATTTTACCTGTGTCCCTTTAAGCACTTAGAAAGAAATAGCAATGTTTAGTAGGCAAATTTTTAACATGGAAATTTATCCAATTTAAGGATTTGAAAAGAGAAAGGTGGTTGGATGTCCTCTCATTAGCTGTTCCTCCACATAGGAATTTTCACGGTCTTTATATTACCAAGATACTGGGGGCCTGAGCTCTAGAGTTTATTTCTATGGCTCTGGGGCAGGTAAGGATTATACAGAAGTCACATAGGAAAGCAGAACTTTGCCTCTCACAACTGCCATGGGTTGCTCTGTGTCCTGCAACTTTCCTAGCCCTCCACACCCAACACACACACACACACACACACACACACACACACACACACACGGTTCAGTCCTGCGAGTGCCCCCCTTATTTATTTATTTATTTGTTTATTTATTTATTTATTTATTTGGGGTACTGGAGATTGACCCAGGGGCATTTTACTTCCAAGCTACACTCCCAGCCCTTTTTATTTTTTTTTATTTTGAAACAGGGTCTTGCTAAGTTACTGAGGGTCTCACTAAGTTGCTGAGGCTAGCCTCGAACCTGCGGTCCTTCTGTCTCAGCCTCCCAAGTACTGAGATTATAGGTGTGTGCCACTGCACCTGACATCTTTTTGGTTCCATAAATCCATACTGTCTTCTTACTTCAGTACTTTCTCCAGGGTTGATACTAATCAGAAGGCCATGGCAATCTGCCATCTTGACAAGAGCCAGATATGTTCTTGATTTCTAAATTTGCTTAGCTGTTCTTTACTCTTTAAATCCGTGGATCATTTTATAAATACTTTATTATCAGATTCTCCCAAAATATCTAACTGGGTTGTTAATCACCCTTGTCTTACAACTCTAAGTTAATTTATGAATAACTGACATATTTATGACTGGCAATATTGCCACCGAGGCATCTAGTATGTGACATGGAATATTCAATTACATTTTATATCCCTCAATAAAGTTTTATGTATACAGGTTTCACCCACTTCGTGTTAAGGCTTTCTAGCAATTTTATGTTTTTTACTGCTATTGTGCGTGGAATATTTTTCCACTTTATTTTGTAAAGAGTTATTGCTGATCTATAGAAAAGTTTATTGGCATCTGTAGACACATTTACTATTCAGTCTCTCTACCATCCTTTTTAATAAATCTAATGCTAAGGGGAAAGCAAGTTTTAAAATTTCCTCTCAAAACAAGTGAAAATACAAACTACTTTCAAAAGTAAAGAGGAGAACTTATACTTGTATTTACTTGAGGTTTTGCAATTTTCTTTGAGAGTATGTGGTCAATTATTTAATATCTTTATCTCATTATAGATGTAATACATGGTGGAAACTATAGGGAAAATCTAAAAGGTCACTTAGATCAAAGGGGATCACAGTTCTCCATGATATCCGATGTTTATATTTTTTTGTGAACAACACACACACACACAATTTCTCTACACTAAGAGATTGGCTTATGCTTGGAAAGTACTCACAGTTAAGTTTCAGACATGACTAAATATGCCAAAATATGTGTGTGTGTGTGTGTGTGTGTGTGTGTATGTGTGTGTGTGTTACGGTCACTTGGAAGGCAAGTCCTGAGGAGGCTTCTTGGATCTTCAGGGATACCGCTTGGAGACAAAGAAGCCAGATGAAATAAATTCACTTGGTAACAAACCTTAGTTAGAGAGGCACTGAATGATCCTGAGTCCAGAATCATGTCAGTCACCCAAACCTGTCCCCAGCCCAGTCCCCTGGGTGCATCTTTAGGCCCTACAAAGAGAAAGGGCTATTCAGCTCCCTACAACTCAGGAGGATGGGGGCACCAGAAATTCTGCTCAGGCTGGAAACCATGCCAGAGGAGGAGGAAGGGGCTTTCCCCTTCCTGCCATGCGTGACCAGGCAGGGCTCCAAGAGGGACTTCCAGGAATCAGGGCCAGGACCCCAGAACTGCTGCGGTGCCCAGGGGGAGAACATCGGTGCCACAAAGGCACCAGTGTCCTCCAGGAGAAGATGCTGCAAGCATATGTGGGCATGCCTTGGTGACCCACGTGGCATTCAGAGCAGGAGTGGGGAACTTGGAAATCCCAGGTGAGCAGCTGGAAAAAGAGCTAGTGCAATATGAAGTTTTAAAATGTGTGTGTGTGGCCCGAAGAGTCTTGGGTAACTTATGTGTATATTTTTATGCTGGAATTTAGATTTCACTGACATGTTTCAATGCATTAACCCATGCTTTTAAATATTCTGCAAAGATATGGAAAAGACAGAAGGAACACTCTCTTATTTCAAAGTACTTAGACAAATAATTTTTTGAAAATCACCCCAACAGGTAATGAAAGGTACCCTAAATTATTATTGATACAATTTTAACTTCAGCCCCTTAAAGTTTGCAAGTCAAGGTCCTTTCACTCCTCTATTTCTATGTGATATCCTGTGAATTTTTCAAATTATTTTAAAATGGAAGAGCCGGGCGTGATGGCGCACGCTTGTAATCCCAGTATTTGGGAGACTGAGACAGGAGGATCACAGGTTCACGACCAGCCTCAGTTATTTAGTGAAGTCCTTCACAACTTAGTGAGACCCTGTTTCAAAATAAAGAATAAAAAATAGGGCTGGGGGTGTAGCTCAGAGGTAGAATGCTCCTGTGCTAAATCCTCAGTACTGCAAAAAAATAAATAAAATGGGAATAAGAACCCCAATTTTTGCTATCTTACCAAAAAAGAGCCATCTCATCTTTTATCACTCAGCCCTGTGAGGCTGACAAGCACCTGAGTTTT
The DNA here is from genome assembly GCA_004027185.1 of Glis glis. NCBI lineage: Eukaryota > Metazoa > Chordata > Mammalia > Rodentia > Gliridae > Glis > Glis glis. The sequence continues at coordinate 50,585 of PVJS01006751.1, forward strand.
GAAACGATGAGGCCTTCACCCTGATACTGGGGCTGGCCTTCACAAAGTTGATTCTCTCCAACACACATGCTCACACCCACACGTGCTCACACTCACAAGTATTTATACTCTCCATACCAATATGTAGTCACAAATATATATAATACACACAATGGTGGGAATTATATTTATATACAATTATATATAACATGCCCAAATATATGTATGTGTGTATATATACGTATCTATGCACACACATATACATATACACATATACATCATATGGAGAGATAAATGGGGATTGTGCAGCAGAATAAAACTCTGCACTCACCGCCTAACCTCAGAACCAGACCTTTATTTCCACATATATTTATGCATATTTGACCCTCATTATTCTCAGATTCTGTGTTTGCAGATGGGCCTATTAGCTAAGATGACTTCCACCGCTATGCCACTTCCCAGGAACAAAGGCGAAGACAGCCCTCTTGGGACAAGGCCACCACAGTTCCACTACTCAGAGGAAAGAAAAACTTACTGGACTCAATTTACCAAAATAATGACAAAAATATATTTCACTTAAAAAAAATTTAAATCAGATGAGCTGACCCAGTTGACCTTTAATGACCTCAGTTCTGAGTCCCTGTGACCCTGTGTTTATCACCTGATCCAGTGTCCCCAACCCACCTTCCCACTCCGCATTGCCCCCGCCACTCTGCCTCTGGGCCCCTCCCTCAAGTGGTTTTCTTAGGGCTTTTCTGATGAGAAAGTCTAGCTCTTTTCACTTTTTAAAGTTCCTTATCATTGTTATACCCATGAGCTTGTCACCATTAAGTTTCACAGTCTTTAGGAAAAATGCAAAATTCTTTTTCACACTTATAGGATCCTAATTTCCAGTCATTCTTCACGTGTATGTGTTTAAAAAGGACATAAGATTATTTTAACACCTATTTAGGAGTTTCTCAGAATTTAGAAGAGTAAAAATGGGCTGGGAAGATTAGCAGGAGAGAGGGAAGGATGCCTCAAAAAACAAACAAGAAGTCCCTTTCCTGTCATTCTCTTCCCGCCTTTCTCAGTGTGACTTGCTGAAACGACGAGGCCTTCACCTCACCCACCTCCCCTCACCTCACCTTCACCTGTGATACCAGACTGAAGACTCTTCTGCATGTGCGATACCTCCAGAACTCTACTCACAGCAAGGTGTGGGGATGAATGTTTGTTAACCTGAGAAAATCCCTCAGTATCTCTGGTCTTTGTGGGTTTAAAAATAGCCTGGCACATAGTACCAGAGATGCTGAGAAAGAAAAAATAATGGTTCAAAAAACCAGTTCACCTTCTCACAGGAAACCCTCCAGCAGCCAGGCATGGTGGCACTTGCCCGTGATCCCAGTACTTGGGAGGCTGAGATGGGGAAATCGCACGTTCAAGGCCAGCCTCAGCAACTTAGCAAGAACCTGTTTCAAAATAAAAAAAAAAAAAGGGGCTGGGGTTGTAGCTCAGAGGTAGAATCAGAGGTAGAATGCCCTGGGTTCAATCCAAGACAGAGAGAGAGGGAGGGAGGGAGGGAGGGAGGGAGGGAGGAAGGAACGAAGGAAGGAACGAAGGAAGGAACGAAGGAAGGAACGAAGGAAGGAACGAAGGAAGGAACGAAGGAATGAAGGAACTCTCCAGCTGGGAGGGTGGCCAGCATGAGGTGATGTTTTTAGAGGCACAGTCCTTGTTTTCCAGAAGAACAGAGCATCCCTAGGCCACTGAGAGCCTCTTTCTCTGGAAACTTATTTATGGCCTGATGTGTTGAAACAATAAACATGGGTGGGTCTGGGGCTGGGAGCTAGGGGTGGGGGAGGACGGGAGGGGTTGCCCAGCTTTGTGTGAGAAGTGAGTAAGAGGTGGCAGCTTTTGCAGACCGATTGGGGCCCTTTTCTCCCTGCCAGAGTGCAAGTTCCAGCTGAGGCCCAACACCTTGCTTTATTGTGTGAAGACAGGAAAGAGATCTCTCAATTATCTTCAAATTAACTGCCTCTTGCCATTATCTGCTCCCTGAGGACCAATCAGAGAGTGTGCTTGGAAAAGCTGGGAGTCAGCCCACCACTTCATCCCCTCTCTGGGATCCCTTCCCACCTACCCCCCTCCCAGACCCGCACCCAGCCAAAATCATCTGTGGCTGTCATTTCTCATGATAAACTTTAATGCTTTAATTAGGAAGCATCTGCGTGTCCACTCTTCACAAACACCATATGGTGCTCAGTAAGAAATATGTTTCATTTTCATGAAGGCAAAGCCTTAGGAAAGGGCAGCATTTTGAATATCAATGGTTGTTCCCACATCGGGTGAAGAATAAATTTGCTGTGCTTCAAAAGAGACCACAGTGTTGAAAAGAATGAGGGCGTTTGTTCTCTACCTGGTAAAACTTGGAGGAAAAGATGTCTTATGTTAGAATAAGAAAGCAGAATTCTACTTCTAAAGATCATAAATTCAAAGTCCTTTAGAAGTATATTCCAAGAATTCTCTAAGCATTCTAAAGATTCAAGATAAGAGATGTCCTATACTAACGTTTCCAATTTTTAACAGAATGGTAAAATAGCCATCTCTTACACATTGAGTATTTAGATAATCTGAGATCAGTCTTTGAATGCTGTAAAGGTACCCACTTCACAAAACGTCTGCCTACTCCTGCTTAGAAGACCGGCTTTTCAAGGGGGCACAACATGGGGAAAATTCACTGCTTTGCTTCTTTGACAGCCATAGACTGACTTGGGAATTATGGCCCGGTGGGATATATTCTTTGGGTTTGATTTCTTTTCAAATATTGTATCCTTAAAATAACAAATCGAAGTTGTCCACAGTTCACATTTCTTTAAAATTGAAGGGCTTAAATGAGGCCAAGTTCAGGGTCTTTTCTCCAGCAAGGAACTGGTGTGTGTGAGGTGAAACAGGCCAAATTCCAACATGGGCCTTTTCCTGCTTTTATGCAAATCACTCAACATGCAAATGATTAAATAATTAAACCGTGGCTGTGTTTAAATAAGCCATTTGTATTTTCTTCCTTGCTCAGGTCAGCTACTATTCTTTGGTTGGAGGCAGCAGGAAAGGGTTAAGGAAAGTCCCTGGGGAGAGGGAGGGATTGAGCCGAAGGGCTATAATTAGTCATTTTCATTTTAAAATAAATAAAGTGGTCGATGGGATGGAGTGAGCTCCAACCCCCTGTCCCCATGAGTGGACTGGTTTCTTTCGTCCTTGTCACCAGTGCCCCTGTTCTTCACTCCAGCTCGGGTGTCAGTCACCTGGGTGTCCTCTTGGACTGGACTACATAATTATGAGCTACCACATGTGGCTTCTGAGTCACAACTTTAATTATCCAAACTGGAGCACACAACAGAGCCTGAATTGAGTGAACAAAAGCCTATTAGAAGGTGATCCCCTGTGGTCACATTGTAATTATTGTCAGGGGCCATGGCCGGCTGTGGAATTATCTCTGCAATATCTTGCCAACCTTCTATGCTAGAGTCACGTGACTAATGATTTGTGCCATAATCTCATTTCCTTTAATGGTGTGACACTGAAAATAAAGGGGTGAGGGAAGGGGTTGCTGCCTGGCTCTGGCCAGAAACTCAATTCAGAAGGCCACCGCAGATGTGCAAACATAGCGCAGGCAGCAATTATGACAGCGAGAGCCTCCAGCCTCACTCCCACAGGCCAGGAGCTGGGAACCGAGGGGTGTCGCCGCTCACAAAGTCAGCAACTGAGGCAGGAGGCCCAGATAAATGAAAATAAACAGGAACCACCCAGCCAAGTGGCTCAGTGTGTCTTTTCCCACGATTTTTATAAAAGCATGAAGGGTTATTCCACTGCAATGGAAAGTTTTGAAATAAAAGACAGTAATGTGATGCTCACATGCCTTTTCTTTGCTATAACTAAACATACTTTCCCCCAGGAGATGCTCATATTTTATCTTCCAGAGTCCTCAAGTAATACAGAATGCACCTCAATGCAGAGTTTTCACTTCTTAAGCATGTGAAGGTTTCTGTTCAGAACCTTCTGGTCAGCTTGATCATGTAATTTTTCATAAAATATATAAAGAAAAAGTGGTTCAAAAGCTACTATTTTAATTGCTTTTTTACCCAAAAAATTCTGGAGATCAAACCCAGGGCCTCGTGCATGCTAGGAAAGTGCTCTATCTCTGAACTACATCCCCAGACATTCCAATCTTTTTCTCAGACACATTTTGTTTTTGGAAGATATCCTTGAACAAATCTACCCTCACCCCAAGCCAACTTCTCAGGATTTATCTGTATCTGTTCTCATTTTGAAATTAGCAAACCGAGGCATTCAAGGACCGGCATCACACAGACCCAGCGTGTAAATTTTGTTATTTTCCCTACTCTCCTCCACGTTCCATAAAAGCTATCTGATCTAAACTTTTCAACATGGTCCTGACTTTCCACCTTGCTGTATTAGTTCATTCTATTCCCTCAGGCTGGAATGTCCTTCCTTATTTCACATTCCATCCCTGACTGTTGTCCACCCTTCCTGAACAATCTCAAGAACCACTTACTTCTGCTTGTTTTTCCAGGAATTGTAGTTCTCATTCTCTTTGAGCCTAAACGTGTTTTCTTCAGCATGTTCACTTCTAACACTGCTTATTACCTCATCCCACAATGCATTACAATCACTCATGTGCTTCTTTGTGCTTCTTTCCAGAGTGTAATATCCTAACGACAGTGATTTGAAATTATTCACTGCTGAAACTTGGATCTTGACTGTCCCTCCCCAGGATGGCCCTAATGGAAGGTGGTGGAACCTCTGAGAGGTGGGGCCTAGTGGGAGGTGTGTAGGTCATTGGAGGCATGCCACTGAAGGGGATTGTGGGACTCTGGCCCCTTCCTCTCTCCCTGGTTCCTGATGTAAGTGGTTTTGCTCTGTCAGGCACTCCTGCCATGATGCCTTACCACAGGCCTGAAACTATGGAGCCAATCTATCTTGAACTGGAACCTCCACAACTGTGAGCTAAAATGCCTTTCTTTTCGTAAGCTAATTGTCTCAGGTATCTTGTTATAGAAACACAAAGCCACAGACTCGTCATCCACATGTTCGTCCAACCATCTATCTATCCGGATATTCAATAGTTATTTGTCCATTATTGGCCCAACAATATTTATGAGTACCTATGAAATGCTAAGAGTTGTTTCAGGCATTGGGGATCTAAGGACAAGAAAGACTAAAAAAGACCTAGTTCTCACAGTCTCTAACATCAAGGGACTTGGAGTTTAGTAGAGAGAAACATCCTGTTTATCAGACTTCCAACAGGAGTGACCCGCAGAGCATATCCAACACAGTGCCAAATACACGGCAGTTGGTAGTTGCTCAAATGATATTTGCTAAATTTAGTCAGAGGTAAACTGAGTAAACCAAATATTTCTTGAACTAACTTTTGAATATGAATACTTTACCTAAGTGTGCTAAGATGTGTCATCTGTGATGATACCTAAACTGAACATCTTTAGACACCTATAGCTCCCTGCCAAGAATTCAACAACAAAAGGACCCAACACAAACTCTTCCTGCATAAAACCTGCCTGAGGCACATTAGGAAACATGGGTTGGGAGGTGGCAAGGACTGGTGGAAGAAAGCTGTAATAATTGTTCCCCGAGAGCACTCTGCTCCTTTTCTTTCTTTCTGCTGGTACTTGAGTGTTTACAAAGTGCCAGACCATACAGTGCAGAAAGTGTTTGAAAACTTTGTTCTCCACTGTAAACACTACTGCTGTAAGATCAGGGAAGGCTTCACAGAGAAGGTGCCCTTTGAGCTGAATCTGAATGATAAAGGTTTATCCATATGTCCATGCTGGGGAAGCAAGTTCTTAGCATATTTCTCACTTTGTCTCTTGCCATCTTTCAGCCCTATCCCCCTCTCTATAAGAAAGGGGCTATTTATTTATAAAAGTAAAATCAATAGGTAATTTGATATTTTGCTCTTTACACAATTCTTCATGCTGAAAGTCAAAGCTACAAATTGAAAAAAAAGCCAATATAAAATTTGGAGTTTAGTTAATAGTAATGTTATTGATGTTAATTTCTTAGGTTTGACAAATTTAACATACATATATAAGGAGAAATTGGGTGAAAGATACACAGAGATTCTCTAGTCTATTTTTGAAATGTTTCTGTAAATATAAAAGTATTCAAAAATGTATTTAAGCAGTAAATAAAGAAAGATATAGCCCTAGAGTAGACCATGATAAACAGGAATATCATTTGGGAACAGAAAACAAATATGCTTCACCCTTACCCATATCAATCTCCATTTATGTTTCTGTACATCCTTTACTCAAGCTGGCCTGGGGATGCAGAACATGGGCCACTCACCCCATCTGCAAACTCTTGAGCTCTCCAACCCTCCAAATGCAATTATAGGTCAAAGTCTTCATGACTGGATCGGATGAGGTGGCCCCAGTGACATTTTGCCTTGAGGCGTTAATGGTGACTTAGGCTATCCCTGGAGTTCTGACCACAGCTCTGTCATTAGTCTGCTACCATTGTTTTGTTAATCTAATGAATGGTTCCATAGGAAATAACAGAGTAAAGGCTTATTAAAGGTGAAGGCTTCATCCATTAAAATGTTCTTTGTCCTTAATGAAGGTCAGAGGAAGACTGATTGTGGGAGGAAATCTCGCTTTATGCTCACCCATATGTCTTAATTAATCACCATGTCAAGCAAGTCCTCACACTGGATTTGTGTTTGCCCTTATTCTTTACAAGTTGTTGTGGAGGGGATTACTGAAACAGTCTTAGTATGTTCTGCAATCAAAGCGCTCTATATGGCGTACAACATTCTCCAAAATATTTGAGCTTATCTTCTGAAATAAAATATTTTCAAGTATGTCTTTTTTTAAAATTTATACTCTCATAAAAAAATTAGATTTATCCTCTCCAATACAGTAGCCGCTAGTCACATATGGTTGTGGAGCACTTACAATGTGGGTAGTATGAATGGAGATGTGCTGTAGGTGTAAAATTTGCACACTAGATTTCAAAGACAGTACAAAAAATTTAAATATCTTATTGATAATTTTTATATTGGTTACATACTGATACTATTTTAATACATTGGATGAAATGAAATACATTATTACATTTTCATTTCAACTGCTTCTTTCTCCTTTTTTAAAAGTGGCTAGTAGAAAATTTTAAATGGCATATGTGGCTCAAATTACATTTCTGTCAAATTGTATTTCTGCTGCCTTAGAGGATCCAGAAAAAGATGTTCAGTAGCCGCCTGGGCCAACCTTCTCCACAAACCTATTTTAGGTCTGACTTCAGGACAGTAAGGACATGATGAAAAGTGTGATTTTATTTTATTCTCTATGATGTAATCAATCAATCAAATTAGGTCTAGCTGCTCTGCTTTGCTCACAATTTTTTTTGAAAATGCAATTGGGAACCTTCATGCCACTGAGCTCTGAGTGTGGACCAGGGACTGTCTGTCTTAGGCGCTGGGATAAAACCCAAGATACCATCTTTGTTGTTACCATGGGAGCGGCGCAGTGGATTCTTTCCTTCAATTCAGATCAGATCGTCTAAAGAGAGGAATTAAAAACTAACAGGCAGCTCAGTTGCAGCTTTAACAAAATTTTATTACAAAGTCAGTAAGAGATAGAAAAAGAGAGGAGGAAAAGCAGTGTGCCTGGAAGACACGCTGGAGAGCCCGAAAGTGGAACTCTGCCCCTCCCTCCAACCCCGGCCCCTTAAATACAATTTTCACATTGGTATGGTTTTATCAGCGTTACCAAGGCAATGAGCTAGTAGCTTATTTCTTAGGCATAACTTATTCCTTAGGCAGGTGGTGCCTTGTAGTCTGCTAAGTGCACTTACTAAGCGCAGAGGTCACTAATCTACCTTGTTTTTACCCCTATTGTATTGGGCTGTATTGGTTGTCTATCAACTATGGGCACTTTGATGTAATGTGTGGAGTTTGCCTTTCTCATACTGAGGCCGAGTCACAAAG